>JAODUG010092530.1:0-11867 GCA_027564795.1 Aphredoderus sayanus | reverse complement strand
ACATTTTCTTAACCCTCGTGATGTCCTTAAAAATATTGCATTTGGCCACCCGGTGGCGCCATCTGATTGTGTATGTTTTTTATTTTTGCTTTTTTATGTTCGCTTTTTTGTGCCTTTTAACCCTCCTGTTGTCCTCGTGTTTCAAACTCACACCTTGTTGTGGCAGCAGCGCACATCATATGTGTGTGTAAGCTGTAGAATTAGGTTTAGCGCCTTCTATCTGCTAGTGATTTGGGTCATTCTGACCCAGAGGACATCACGAGTGTTAAATGCAAATATTCTCAAATATTTCTGACAATTAATACATTGCATCAAAACTACTTAATGAACACAATTCAGAAATAGCAAATTAAGACTCGTGATATAAAATATTAAAACATTTCATATTCTTTTAAATAAACAAAAATAAAACTTATTAAGATTTTCACAATTCACATATTTTTTAATGTGTTTCTGGACCTATAAATCATATACGAGTATGGAGCTATTTAAAAATATATCTCCGTAATTATACTGACATATATACATCTGTAAATACTACTCACTATTAAATTAAGCCTTATGAACTAAGGCTTACTGATTTGGTGATTGAAACAAAAATTTACAACAAGTGAAATATATTATTTCATTTGACTTATTTGACTCCATCTGCTTTGCCTAAACTGTGGTCGCTGCACTGTAGCTATTGCACCACATGGCTGGCTTGACTTTGTTCCACTGGTTGCAAATTTGTTTTGTAAATAAGTGCTAATACAGTAGTTTGTAGTATTGGTAGTAATAATTCCTTCAGTAAGAGGTTTTGTAACTAGCAGTCTGTCATACACTAAATCTAGTGTATGCCATACTGTATCTAGATATTTGAATTTCTCTCTTTCACTAAAAAATTCAGCATCTGAATACACAAAAATAGAAAATACACAGTAAAAACTGAAACAAAATGTATTTTTCCAAAAGTACCAATTAGGGCATATGCTAAAATCTTTTTCTTTACACTTTTAAAAGTGCACCACATAAATTCACCACAAAACATAAATTCACCTTAGTCTTGTTGCTTAAATAATCTCAATCTCTGGCACTGATATAATGCTTGTCAGCAGACAAGATCTCAACAAGGTAAATAAGTAATTGTCTCTTACCTTGACTTTGGCTATTGAATTATAGAATTTGTCTATACAGAGATACAATATTGATTATTATAAAAGGCTAGGCTGTTAAAAAAAGCATTAAAGATGTAAACAGCTCAGCATAAAGTGCCATATTTATGTATGTCCTCAAATGGATAACACTTTGAGGAAAACCAGCCCTTTGATGTGTTGATGAAACCAGTAGGCTATAAGCTGAGTCAACATGAAGGACCTGCCTTATAAATGTTTGCACAAATGTAAAATAATATAGTGCTCGTGTTTACAGTACTGTATGTGTTTCACAGTCAAGCATCGCAAACACGCGTGTCTGCATACAGTTTTGTGAATGCATGAAAATACAACTATGGTTCTCAATTTGAGGGTTGAGGCCACAAGAAGCCCAAGAAATGATCTCTAGATATTAGGGGGAAAATGTAATATAGTTTTATTATCTTCAATAGATTATTATGTTCTTTTTAACTTTATAGTAGGCAGTGTGTGACTAAATTTCTGCAACAAAAAGACTCCTTCTCTTTCACCTTCTCGCATCGCTAATGGCTAAAGGACCTATGGTTAGACTGTTCTTCTATCTAGAGATACATCCCTTTAGACTAGAGACGCAAGCTAGGAACTTATATTTGGGACCTCTGGGTCAAAAAAAGACGGTAAGTAATACAGTAATACACTGTAAATCAGCAAGTTCCTACGGGTGCCTCTGGGTTCCTCTGGGTTACAAGCAGGAGTCCCAGTGTATCTGCAGGTCAGAGCTGTCCAGGAAGTCTGTGGAGAAGACACTGGTGGGGGTTTGGGGGACCAGAGGAGCCAGGGTGGTGGTCTCCGGCCCTTCCCCGTCTCCCATGCTGAGGTCCAGCCAATCCATCCCGTCCAACCCATGACCTCCGTAGGGAGGGGCCGTCTCATAGTCCAGGTCGTACGTGTCCATGGGGGAGGGCGGGTGGTCCAGGATGCTCGGGGTGCTCAGCATTTGGCTGTGGAGGTCGTCAATCAAGATCAGCGGGCCGCCTGGCTCCGCCCCCAAGAGGGCCTTTCCCGTGGTGCTCTCCAGGAAGTCCTCCAGGCGCCCACCTCCTCTGCTGGAGCTCTGTGCCTCTGCCTCCCCGGTGGGGGTGGAGGTGTCTTGGGCCGGGGGCTGGGGGTCAGTGGGTGACAGCACCGCCTGAAGCGGGGAGGGAGGAGTGGAGCGGGTGGGGGAGTTGGCAGGGGGGAGGTCCAGGGAGGGGTCTGTGCTCGGCTTGAAGCAGGAGATTTCTGAGGTGGTGACATAAGCAGAATAGCATTGGTAGTCGCAGCCACGCGGTGCAATAGACTAAAGTCAACAATAATCAGGTTTTGGGGGTCATGGTTCAGTGCGGCTTTCTGTATAATGGGGGGCTGGAAACTAATTCAAACTATTTTATTATTTATATGGAAAACAAATGGAGAGTATTGTGGCCACAATCCCTTTTATGAAAAAATAAAACATTTAAAATAAATGATTTATATCAGTATATACTGATTTATATCAGCAGGATTTATCAATATCTGTGTGGTGGCATCTGAGGTATTAGCATGTTCTATGTATTGCATACAACATACCCAACAATCGTTGACGCAGACTTTACAGAACTGTTTTCACATCAGTAATTGGGTCTTAATTGGCACTAGCTATGGTTAGCTTATCACGCTAGCACTCTGCCCTACTGTGTGTGCTGCTGCTATAGGTGTGAGAACGCTCTCAGTCTTGTAAATGGTGTTCCTCATGCCTATTGTACTGTAGTGTACTGTATTGTACATGACAAATTGTATTAGAATCGAATACAATATGTGTGCGGAACCAAAATCCCAGTACTGAACATTTCAGAAGGAAGACAGGTACCGTTGCAACCCTAATATTTTTCCAATAAGCAACACGCTGAGTAGAAAATAAGCATAGGTGTACATAAAGTAGGAAGCAGAAAGCACTCCCAAACTTCAGCCTCTTACCTCCTGTCTGAAAGAGGATGTCAAAGAAGTCATCCATGTGTTCAGTGTTCTGTGAGGACAGAAAGTTCAGCATTAAATCCATTGGCGTTTCAACCACCATTGCACATAATGTACTATCACATAACGTGACATGATGTCATGTGACGTGACAACACAGAGCACAATGCACGAGAAAACATCATAGCACACAAGAGGCTACAGCGTAACATAACACTGTTACCATGGCTTAGTGGTTCTTCTTTGAGTGGTTCAGTCTCCAGTCCAAAACAGAAAGAATTCATAGCTTGTGCTAACATGCTTCACTTGATAACTATTGTATGTGTGTATTGACAGAGTAAGGCATGCTGGTCACCTTGTCGTGGGGCGTTGAGGCTTCTGTCTTGATGGAAGCTGGAGACAGAGGGCTAAACAGGGCTTCATGGTCCAGACCAGAGTACAGCTCCTCCTAGAGGTGAGGACAGGAAAATAACCATATCCAGTTGAGTGTTTTATTTTGTTTAAATTTTTTTGGGTGTTTTATTTACCTATTGGGTTTTTACTTGAAGAATAATAAGTAATCTCTTTAAACACCTACCACTTTAGGAGAAGCTGATAAAGCATCTTTCCCTGAGGGAGCAGTCTTATCTGCGGGGAAGGAATTCTGCATGTGGAAAGTCTCTGAGAAAGACTGAGCAAGCCCTTGCTCTGATTGGTCAGACAACACTTCAGGTCCTGCTTTCTGCATATCAATAAATGAAGATAAATATTATATATCTGAAGATATCCTTAATGTTAAGATATCCTTAACCCTTGTGATGCCCTTAAAATATAGTCTTGAACCACCAGGCGGCGCCATCTGATTGCGTATGATTGTATGGTTCTTTTTATTTCTTTATATTTCTTTATTAATTATTTCTTTATGTATTTGTGTTGTTTCATGTGCCTTTTAACCCTTCTCTTGTCCTCGGGTTTCAAACACACAAATTGTTATGCCAGCAGTGCTATCATATGTGTACTGCAAGCTGTAGAATTAGGTTTAGCGCCTTCTATCTGCCACAAAGAGCTAGTGATTTGGGTCAATTTGACACAGAGGACATCATGAGGGTTTTATATATATATATATATATATATATATATATATATAATTAGTGCAAGTTTAACATCAAATCTACACAGCCACAAATACGCAATATAAAACATTTCCATTGGAATGGTATATAAAAAAGTTTTAGCTTAAGTTAAACAACTGGGTTTATGGAACTCATGTCTGACAAACCATTTCAATAAACTAAGCTAAACGATAAAATGAAAGATGACAGCATTATATACAATTATTATACTGTGCTGTAATATTCCTGGCCAAACAGCGTTACAGTTTCAGTGCACCTGCACTTGACAAGAGATACAGAAAATTGCAATTAGTGGGACGCAACAGTCTTTGTTCCTGCTACGTTAACAACATTAATCACAGTAATGGAGGGTGTCGTCAGAGCAATTAGTGAAGTAATAATATTTCCCATCAGAATACATTAGAATGCCGTCAGATGGTCTTATCAAGGATTGCTGTCAGTGTCTTACACAACATACATCATTTCCACTGTTATTGGCCTCACCGGAGCAGTTCTCATCGACTTGTCTTTATTGCTGCCTTTATGAAACCGTAACCGATTGCTCTGTTATTGCCATAGCGACGGTAAGGTGCATCTCTCTGGCCGATGGGGTAAATGGCTTTGCCATCTGAACGGAGTCAATGGAGCCATTCCAAGAACAGCATAAGTGAGAGGAATTGTATAATATTGGGTGTCTGCTACACTAAGCCTATTCCCCTCCCAGCTAAAGCAAATAACTGCGACTGATATCTCAATTGACCGAAATGTGTAACATTACGCTCATACTGTACAGTGGACCGACACGCTTTAAAAAATGCCATTACATGTACAGTATACACAATGTACCACTTAACAAATGCATGTTATGGGGCATAGAAAATGTCACAGTAGCAATTAAACCATTTTACAACAATGTGTGTTGATTCACATGGGGCATTGTGTCATGTTGGAAGCTTACATTTCTGTTTTGTTGTTTGTAAGACTCCATTTGTGTCTTGTCTTTGGTACCAGCATTGGCCATCTGAGCATCAGACTGACCAATAAACTTGGATGACACAGCCAATCGCTGACATGAAAAGAGTAGGCGAGAGTCACTCAAATGTAACATAAGAGTAATAATGTAAAACAGTACAGTAAAATATCCTTAACTACATGGTAGTTAAAGATAAAACAAAAAATTTAGTAAAAGAAATTCGTCATACCTGCAGTGTAATGTGATTGGTCACTTCACTCTCAGGTGTGACTGTTTCTTGGTTGTCAGTCATGTGATTGGTTAAGCCAATCAGGAAGTGGTTACCATTGTTGTCAGTGACCAGGGTTGGGGTGGAGCCTGTTTTGAAGAGGTCCAGTGGGAAGGAGGGGGCGGAGCCTGACTGGTTGTTAAAGAAGACTTGAGACATCTACAGGAGGTCGGCAGAAAGAGACTTTGGTTAAAAACAGTGTTATCATTTTTATGATTTCATCCACAACAATTCCAAAACCAAATCAAAAACCAAACGAATTTCAAATAATTAAATTTGAACTTTATATATTTATATGTATATTTTAGGTTTAATATTTTGTCATTCAGCAGACTAATCCAACATCAATATACAAATACTTGATGAAATCTGTACCATACTGACCTGTTGGGACCGCTGGTGTGCCTGTAGTCTTTGCTGTGTAATCAACTGTTGCTTGGCTTCTAACAAGTGCTGCTGTTTCAGCTGCATGCAGGTCTGGATGTGTTGGGTCTGCTCTGTCTGTTGCTTGACCTGCTGTGCCAACAGTATCTGCTGCTGCGTGGACACAATCTGCTGCTTCACTAGAAGCTGTTGAGGCTTCAGCTGCTGGTGCTGCTGTGTGTGTTGGGACTGTAGTTGCTGCTGCCGCTGTTCCTGTTTGAGCTGCTGTTTGTGGGACTTCTTCTTCCTCTGCTGGGAGCGTTTCTGGAGGCTCTGCTGGTGCTCCTGCACGTCCTGGTTGTGGCTCTGCAGGTTCCTCTGTTGCTGCAGTAACAGCTTCTGGATGGCCCTCTGCTGGGCGAGCTGCAGCGCCGCCTGCTGGAGACACAGCTGCTGCCGCGCTCGCTCGTCCCGCGCCTCCCCGGTTTCGGGCCTGGGGGGCGGAGCCGGCGGGGGTGATTGACATGCGGCGGCCGCCGCCTCCTGCTTGACGCCGGCGTCCACCTGGTGGGGAGGGGGGGAGAGTGGGGCAGCTTCCGGCGGCTCCTCCTTGACCCGGAGGAGACCCGGGGGCTCTCTGCTCCCGCGCTCCAGCTGCGTGCGCAGGGCCTCCACCAGCCGCTGCTTCTGCCTCAGCATGCCCGTCAGCAGCTCGATCTGCTTGTCCTTCTCCCGCAGCATCCGGTCCTTGTCCAGCGGGGGCGCGGTTGGCGACCCTTTCTGCATGGGGGAGGGCGTGCTGGGACACTGGCAGGAGGCCGGAGGGCGGGAGGTGGGCTCCTCTTTGACGGTGACCAAAGATGGCTGGAGGCTCAGCTGGGTGAGAGGTGAACTCACCTGTGGAGAGAGAAGAAGAGAAGAAGAGAAAAGAAGAATAAATAAAAACAGCAAAGAAGAAAATAAGAGAAGAGGAATAGAAGAAAACAAGAAAGATGAAGCAAAGAAGAGAAGAGGAATAGAAGAAAGTAGAAAAAGAAGAAGAAAAGAAGACATGATAAGAAAATATGAGAAGAAGCAAGGAGAAAAGAAGAAGAAAAAAAAATAAGTAAGAAGAAATATTAAATAAGAAGAGAAGAGCGGACGAGAAAGACCGGCATCAGCATTTTAAGGCAGGGGCATGACTGCACTGTAGCTGATGTCAAAGAGGTGATTATAGCACGTTTAATGAGGAAAGAACTGCTTTGATGGTGAAAATAAGAAGGAAAAAAGTGCAAGCACTGCTAAAAGATTATTCAAGACCTCAATCACTCCTCATGTAAATAAAAACACGCTGTCTAATGAGATGAATAGACACCCAGCAGGCCTGAATTAGACGCACACGATGTGATATAATAAATGTGATACCTTGCTTTCAAATAAAGAAATAATCAGTATGATGTACGCACCGTTTCTCCCCATGCGTCTCTGTTGTAGCTGGCCTCTCCAGGGCTCATGGCGGTGGGGGAACCGTCGCTGCCAAAGGTCGCCTGCTGCTGGAGGTGGGGCGTGGGGTGGATCCCTTGTGACGCAACGGTCGCCATAGCCACGCCACCTGTGTGTGTGTGTGTGTGTAGAGGGGAATAATGGGGTCAGGGCATGTAGCAGACTGCCTTTGTGTTCATTAACTGATCATCATGCTTGAGTGCCTTGCTCAAGGACACTATGGTGGCAGCTAGTGGTAATTCACTATTTATCCCCTACTGGCTCACCCTTTTCACAGTTTTCCCGGATAATGATCTTAACCCTCGTGATGCCCTTACAGTATTGTTTTGAACCACCAGGCGGCGGCATCTGATTGTGTATGATTGTATGGTTCTTTTTTTGTCATTGCTGTGTATATTTATTTATTTATTAATTATTTCTTTATGTATTTGTGTTGTTTTTTTGTGCCTTTTTAACCCTCCTGTTGTCCTTGGGTTTCAAACTCACACCTTGTTGTGCCAGCAGTGCACATCCTATGTCTGTGTAAGCTGTAGAATTAGGTTTAGCGCCTTCTATCTGCCACAAAGAGCTAGGACATCGGAGGACATCATGAGGGTTAAATACATATAACTGCATGGTTGTTTAGTTACCTGACTGGACAGGCAGAGAGGATGCTGCTGCTGACAGCGGCGGTCGTTGGGAGGTTCTGGAGGACACTGCCGAGCATCCAGCCCCTGGCCCTGTGGCGCCCCCTGCTGCCAAAGAGGGGGCAGTGCCGCCGGCATCTCTCAGCTCCTGGTAGGCCCTGAGCCTGTCGATGAGGTCACTCTTCGTGCCCGACACAGGCAAGCTACGCAGCTTCAACTCTGACTTCAGCTCTGCCACCTGCCAGCAGACAAATAAAGGAAAAAGAACTACCACATGTCAACAGAGTGGGATACCAATTGGGGAGTGGGCAATATTCAAAAGAAAGAATGGTGCAGAGTAAAAATCCAGATGACAGAATAATCCATCATCGTCTTTCTGCTGGGATTAAGTATGAAGTCCATTTTTCAGTGTCAGCATTTTAGTAATGCTGGCTTTTTAAAGTAAATCAGGGCCTATCCATCAGTTACTAAATGTACTCAAAAATGTCTAGTTGGAGAGGGCAGTCTGTGGGACATATTCATGTATATATTATTCCTTACAGATATTCCTAACAGATATACTAAGACTATTTTTTATAGAGTTATGGTTTGTAAACACTCACTCACACAAATCATCTGGCTATTAGTTTGCATATATTTGTATTAAATTTGCTGTGCACTGTTCAGTGGAGTTGGCTACAGTAGCTATAACTAGTTCTACAATCTCTAGCTCTAGTTCTACAGATATTAAATACAGGCAAGCTCAAACGTATAAAGGCAAACTACGTCACATTATTTTTAAGTTAAAAAGCAGATACTGTATGTGTTTTTATTATTTGATGAGGGAAACCTCTTACAGAAAGGACCAAAACAGCGGGCTGGTGGGTGTGGATAACAAGCTAACTATGGACTCTTGATTTTGGCTGTTGCTAACCTTCATCTCATCCAGGTTTAAAGGGAGAGACCTAGGCTTGCTGCCCCCATGTGGAGCAGTTGTCTGACAGGCCTGGTTAGAGGAGGCTGTAGGACATGCAGGAGCAGGCCTAGGTGGGGAATTGGGCGGTGCAGAGTTGGAGGCTGAAGGTGTAGCTGGCTGTTGATCTGTCTGGGATCTGGGAAAAATAAGAAAGGCATCATGGCCCATACACATGGCCTGCTGTCACTAACAGACAATTAGAAATCTGGCATACTGTTTGTGGTCCATAGTTAGCTTGTTATTCACACACTACCTAGGTGGAGCAGGCAGGATGGTGTGGTAGTTGTAGTGCTGCTGCTGCTGGCTGAGGATCTGCAGCTGCAGGAAGAGCTGCTGCTGTTGGAGGATCTTTGCGTAGGAGGAGTCCAGGTGAAGTGGAGGCTCCTTTGGATCCCCTTTCTGGTCTGGAGGAATATACTGGTGGTACTTCAACTTTTTAATCTGGACAGTGGATATGAAAACAATATAAATACTTTGACGTTATTGTGTATAGTGTGATGTCATGCATTATTATTTATCATGTGTTCAGAAGGACCGTAAAACTGAAATGTGTTGACCTGGAAATTTTTTGTTTTTTATAAAGTAGTTTATTGCTACGATTGTACAGTATATGCAGTATACACTGCTACTATTGCTACTGGTGCTGTTAGTCTCATTATAATCATGAAAAATCATTTAGAATGTTTCAAATTGGTGTTAATTATATTACTCTACTACTACTAGTACTGCTACTATGTACTGAGGGGATGTGATGATGGATGATAACTGTTAAGGTACTTCCATACTTTATACTGGCACTACCTTAGGCTTGTTGTCCTTGGCTTTTTTGGGTCTCTGAGCAGCACGATCAGAGCTTGTTTTGGGCTGGGACTGCAGGAAATACATGCGGTAAGTCGAAACACAAACCATAAACACTCCTTCCTTCATATTTTGCTTAACTTTAAAAGAAAGACGTTGGCTGGGACAGGTGTCACTCACCTTCATCTGCATGGAGGGGGCGGTCCTCTGAGCAGCAGGGGTTGACGTCCCATTGGCCAGCTTCGCTGAGGAGGGGGAGGGGCTGGAGGCAGGTGGGATAGGATGTGTAGGCGGGGGTACCTGAGTAAAGAACTGAGAACATAGTTGGAGTTACTTGAAGCTACTTATGCCCAGCACTGGTTCCACCACATGGTTCAATGTCAGACCTCATTTAGTCTAGACTAACCATAAAGCTAGTCTTTCCAATTGAGGGTATTATGTAGCCTCGCGAGACCATTCCTGATCTTCAGTTTGACTTTGCCGCCAGAAGCAGTCCTTTCAAATCGGTCCTGTATATCTATATGTGTGACCAAACAGTGTCATACTGGTACGGGCGTGGTTTAGGTGTGATGACAGCGAAAGCAACTCAAAAACAACAATGGTGGTTCCTACAGATGGTTCATCCAATCACCTGCCATGTATTTTTTGAAAGCGCCTGCCCTTTTAAAACAGTGTCAATGGACGGCTCCCAGATGGTTGTGTGCATAGAACTATGTTCCATGCACACAACCATCTGGTGTGTCAGGTTAGGTATTATGGTACCACCTACAGTAGAATAAAGAGTACAGTTCTGCCTATCGTCTCTGCTGCCTCACTGCTGTTTGACATAACGTGCAGCACTACCTGTGCACTGCTAATTGTCCAACATTATACTATTAGGATAAACAAATGATTTAACAAGGATTTAACAAATGTTAATACAAAAACAGACATCACAACTGCAAAGGTTATCTGTCTGATATGGGGAATCTGCTGAATAGTCACAGTGTCATCAGCAACAAATAGATAAGCAAACCAACCCTCTCTATTTTATATCAAGCACAATGTATAGCAAAGTCTTCCTGAGTCTGTATCCACAGTACCTGTGTGGGGGAGGGGATGCTGCCCCTGGTGGCCACTGTGTCAGCTGGTGAGGACAGAGGGCCCAGGCTCTGAGGGGACTCCAGGGCCCCTGGCTGCTCTGGGGACAGACTGTCATTGCTGTCTTCATCGAATGACAGGCTCTCAGCAGACGCCTTTGGAAAGTCTGTCTCTGGGGCATTGGGGGGAAGGGGGTCAAGGTAAATCTTAAGTTCAATAAGTCAAGCACAATTGTGAAGACTCCTGTTTACATTTACAGCATTTAGCGAATTACAATCAGGATAACTGTCAACAGCAGAACACTAGCTGTAATAGTACAATAGTGAAATAATGTGGTCATTTCAAATACAGATGTACAGTATCACTAACACGGCAGGGATCAGTTTCCATCAATCTCTTCTCCCCACTCCACTCTCAAGTAGAAAAACTTGCTATGGTGCAATCTACCTGTCATTTTGTGTGTGTGTGTGTGTGTGTGTGTGCCAGCCTGCCCGCTGCCTTCATGCACCTTAGAAATGACAACACACAGTGAGCTTTATCACCTGCGTTTATAAGTGCTAAGCTATCAGCTGCCACCCTGCAGTTAATCTGCTGGTGGCAGTGCCAAAGATCCGCTTGCCTGTGTGTGTGTGTGTGTGTGTGTGTGTGTGTGTGTGTGTGTGTGTGTGTCTGACTGTTTGACTTACTACAGTGACAGCATGCAGCATTTTCACCTACACCTGCTTTATTTGCTCAAGCAAGACATTTATCCTCACAGTAACGGTTGCGGTCATAGCCATCTTTAAAAGTCTCCTATTTTATTGTTTATACAGGTGTGGTCAATTGTGTTGTCTCGACGGACAGTAGCCTGTTTTTTAAATCTGTGTACCGCACCATTTAGTCCAATTTCCTCTCTGAAAAAATCATGCCATAAAACCGTCAGTTTTTGCCCCAGGTGTGATGTCATTTGACTGTAACCAATCGTCTTTGACATGTCCTCCCGCTCCCTGTCAATTAGCTAATCAAGTGGAGATTAAAACAAAGTTAGTCTTCGAATGGAAAAATTATGTTTACATCCATCCATCCATCCATCCTCAACCGCTTATCCGAGGTCGGGTCGCGGGGGCAGCAGCTCCAGCAAGGAACCC
>JAODUG010092519.1:0-11867 GCA_027564795.1 Aphredoderus sayanus | reverse complement strand
CTCTCTCTCTCTCTCCCTCTCTCTCTCTCTCTCTCTCCCTCTCTCTCTCTCTCTCTCTCTCTCTCTCTCCCCTCAACCGCTCTCCTCAGCACTCTGGTTCCCATGGCAACAAACACAACACTGACGACCTCCTCCCCAGGAACGAGGAGGGCGAGGAGCAGCTGCGTCTGCGGCGGCTGCAGGCGCCCTTCACCTTCGCCACGGGCGAGGCGGTGCTGTACGACGTGGGCCCCACCCTGGACGTGCCCAACCCGTGCCCCGCGCCCCCCTCCGCCGCCGCCGCCCCCGAGCCCCCGGTGGACCCGGACTCCCTGCTGGGCTGCATGCTGCGGCAGGACCACACCGCCTACTGCCAGGGCGGGGCAGGGGGAGGGGAAGGCACCTCCCTGGACGACGTGGCCTTCAAGGACACCCACGCCCTGGTGAGCGTCCCCGGGGACCCGTGGCGGGGGCCGGCCCTGGGCGCGGGGGGCCCGCAGGCGGCGGAGGGCGTGGTGCGCGACATGGTGGAGACCCTGCAGCAGATCCTGGGCGACGGGGACCTGCGCGCCCAGGTGGGGGCGGAGCCCGCCGAGCTGAAGGACTGGGAGGACGTGCTGATGCGGATGGGCGGGGGCGGCGGCGGCGGCGGGGGGGAGGCGGGGGAGGGCGAGGGGGAGCTCCTGGGCGACTTGGACGACGTCCTCAGCAACGACATCCTGCTGTACGTGGAGGAGCAGCTGGTGAAGGAGGGCCAGATCCCCGCCTGCCTCTCCAGCGCAGACCTCCACAGGCCCCTAGGCCCGCAGGACCCCAACAGAGGGCCCGTGGCGCCCGGGAACCCACCCCCCGTCCCGGGGACCATCAAACTGTCCCACATGGGCTCACAGATGGCCTCCATGTGCCTAAACGGCCCCACTCTCCAGCAAATTACATCCCAGAGCACCTTCATGCCCCCTGCTGGCCTACAGACTGAATACAACACCGCAGAGAGCCTGGCCGCTCCCAGCCACTTCAGCCCAGGGCTGGTGGACGCTTGTGCCCAGACACAGAACCAGTTCAGATCCTTACAGATCACCGCCAGCAACTTTGGACTCTTCCCATCCAGGCAGATTCCTGCTGTCCAAACCATCCCCTCACACATGGCTCAGCCCGTCCAGAGCCAATACAGCCCCCTGGACCAAAGCAGGCAGTCATCTCCCATGATCCATCCTCATAACAGCCAATGGATGCCTTCCAACCCCACTGCAAACCCCACCAAGAACTTTGTGGACACGTACAGCAACAATATTTCAAATGACCCCAGACTGAATGTAGACTCTTCCCCCTCTGACAGCTTACATGGACATTTCACACTTCAGACCCACAATGGCGGTAACCATGGGCAATCCTGGTCGCTACAGCAACAGTGCCAGCTGCCCGCCTCAGCTCTAGACGGTAACCAGTATGTGAACCAAACAATGCAATTTCAACATAATGCTCTTCCTAGGGGCATGACTTCTCAGGCACCTGAGAGCCCCATGCTTATGTTCTCCCCTACAAAGATCCCCGGCATGGCATTTTCTGCCCAGCGGGACATGGGAGCACCAGCTCTGGTGCCGTCCAACAGCTGTATGTTCAGAAGTGCCGGCTCTGTAAACGGGATAAGTCTCGGCCAGGGAATGAACCCTGCCGGCTCGCACGATTCATCCAAGTTGCCCTGCTACTTCCAGGGCTTGCCAGGCAATGGGTCCCTGGAAGGAGGGGTGGTCCAACAGCAGGATGAAGCTGGTTTCAGGCCCTTGTCCTGCCAAATGAACTCTGACAACCTGCTAGTACAGCAGCAGCCATACCTTAGTTATAGTGAGCAGAGCCAGGTGAGACACATCATAGCAGCATTGTATGCAAAGACATTGTGAGGGATGTTGTTATACCCTTTGTATTGCAGCTTCCTTTACCTCAATATTAGTTCCTTGTTCTCAGTGCTTTCTGTGGTTAAGGATACTGTGTCGCTCCAATAAGTCATATTACCTCTAGTTTTCATTACATTATCTTATATAAAGTTTTTAAATTGAGTTTTAGTTAATTCCACCTAAATACATGATATGTTGAAGTTCATATTGCGTTTATTAAAATTAGATGTATATTAATGATAAATGACTACATTTCCATATTTCCGTTTTATATTCCTTTAGACTATAAACTCCTTGATTTGATCCTGTTATTTAGGATGTTAATTAAAATGATATATCCCTTTACTGGCAAGTAATACTTTATGCAAGTAATTTACAATTATTTGTGTATCCCTTAATCACTTCTAACTTCTCGTTGGATTGTTTCCTCACCACAGCTCCCGAGCCATCCAATCATGGGGAATGAAGTGTTCCCTTTTTCCTCGCTGTCCAGTGGGAATGCGTTTTATTCGGAGAGCAAATGAAAAGCCACATCAGTGGGGCCAAGCAGACCATCCAGTAATACAATGACAGGTTGAAGAAGCAAATAATGTGTTGATAACCCCACCACAGTGGGGGCTTAGTCTTTTATTCAATGTGGCCTTGTCCTTTAATGTTAGCATTTCATAGTGTTCTGTTGTTTGAAAATATATATTTCATCCAGGGATGTGTCTGTGACTGACAGATGGGCTAATAAATGGAGAGCCTAAATCTGAAGTCACTAGGAGACTCTTCCATTAGCATTTTCTCCATATACATGCCTGCTGTAGCATACATTCCTATCCCAGTCATCTATCCCAAAGGAGAATAACACTTAATTTCTGTACTGTAAATTGGAGACATTACTGGATTAATTGTATAGTCCATACCTATCTGACGGACTAATTCATAAACCAAAACGTTTAACTATATTTTTATTTCATTTTTAGTTGCTGGATACCTACAGTACACATTATTAAGGCGATTGGTGTGATTCTCCTACAGTATGTGATACAGGAATGGGAAAGTAAAAATTCTAAAGGGGTGTCCAAAATGATGATAACACTAATGTGTTTCTGTTCAGTGAATGTCTCGGTGTCCACATATGAACCAAAGTAATGTTGAATTTACCCATGCCTTAACTCCGTGCCTTAGCAGGAAAGAAATTTCTAACATTTCATTGCCCTTTAAGCAGTAGTACCCAATTATATACCATTATATTCCTTATACTGTATGACATACCTGGTATCAAGGATATGCAGTGTAAGTATCAGACAGTATATTACATTTGGTTACATGGTTATTTGATGACAGCGCTAATTCTGTTCAGGTATTAGGTATGTACAAACTACATATGGAAAATACCCTTCCCAAAATGTGAGGCAATTAAATAATTGCACCAGTTAATTGACAATGTCTTCTGGAATCTATTAACTATGTCAATATCTATGTAAATGTATACAGCTAAACAGCTAACATATTTAATTGTTTCTACAGCCATTTTGTGTTAAAGTAAATGCAATTGAGGACTAATTTAGTAACGTAACTATGCTAACCTAAATCACAGGCTTAATGTATTTGCTGTAATCTGCTCGTATGTTTGGACATAAAACCTGCTCACTCTGGTTATCTATGGCACATGACTGCGAACTATACTGGTTTAAGCTTTCTCTCCAAAGGAGACTCATTTGTCTCAAAATGCCTAACGGCACAGAATAAGACCTGAATAAAACCAAACAAGCCACAAAATTAAACCAAATGGTACTTTTTTAAACAGATAGTGATTATCAAAATAACAACACTTTCACAACGGTGATTGTTTGTTTTAGTGATCTTGGGTGACCATATTTCAGCACTAGATAACAATGTTGCTCTTGCAAGATATTTTCCACTTAATTTCCTCAAACCCACATATCTTCATTGAGTGGTGGAAACATTGAGTACAGATAACCATTGCTGACCGTGCTCTTTTTGTGTTTAGCCCTGAAGACAATGAAACCACTATTCAAAAACCAGCATTTTTATTTGCATAAAGTTAAAGTTTGCAATACTAGTTATGATGTTTTATTGCCCCACTTTGGTTAATTTATTGATTTTCCGTCGCACACAAAGCAAGGAAGTAGAAGAACGAAAGGCAGCTAATGTATATTTAAAATTTGGGAGGTGTGTCTGACAAGTTGCATCATTTGATATTTCAATGGTTGGGGGCGAATGGCAGGCATGCCCAGTGCCTATAATTTGGCCTCATCAGCATCCCATTTATCATCATAACAAATCTGACTATTTGTTCAACAGCACTTATATCAAGTCACCATATATTTTGTGAGCCTCAAATTCCTATCCAGTCATTACATATTGTAGAATCGGATTCACAAGAAATGTGTGATCACACACTGATCGTTTAGCTTTTTTTATTGTTGCTATCCTTGTTTCTGAAATGTCATTATTACTTTATTTTATTTAAACAACTAAAATAAAATCACAAACAAGTGACATTTTCTCTCCTTGTGCTATGCTTTGATATGCTGATATGCTTTGTTCCAGGATGAAAAGTCCGGTTTGTGATGGATATTGTTTTGCAGTGATGCTTAATGTAATGCCCCTGCCTATATTGACACTTTCTGCTCTTCTACATTCTTTGTAAAAACAAGCAGACCCTATTTTCATAGATACGTCTATCATTTGCCTTGCCACCTCTCATTGGCATGATTCTTGTTTGTTGTTCTTTTTTAGGCTGAACTACAAAATGCAGTATCATTATGTAAAGGTTATATATATGTATGTGTATGTAGGTATACACATCCACACGCAGTAGACATATATCATGTTATTTGAAAGTGTATATTCTCATATTGTATTTCCTTTACTTTTCTGTGCCTTGTTAAGTTTTTGTACATTTTCTGCACAGCATATGCGTCTCCTTTGAAAACTTCAACCTATCATGTGAATCTGCTTTTGCGATATTGTCTAAAAATATATTGTAGTGTCCCGCCAAACCGCTATATGTACATTATAGTAAATGTTATTTTCATCACGTGTCATCTGGTGTCTGTCGTATTGTTTTTTCTTATAAAAGTCTAGCCTGTGAAAGGCTGTGTAACGATTTTCAGTAACCGCTAGATGGTGCAGTAACCGAGTCATTATGTAGAATATTGTACTCTGCCGACAAAGCTAAAGCTCACAATGACAACAGTCTAAACGTGTAACATCGCAGTGTGTGAACATCGTGATGCACTGTACTAACGTTCCAGCACAGGTGGTTTGAAGTCAATAGACATAGTAGGCCTACTTTTCATTGACTTCAATTCACAACCTCTGTTTTGAGAACATATCTGCATTATAAAAACATTGCTGCTATGGTGTGTTTGTTACGAAAATATACTGTATTGTGAGATAATTGCACTGTAAGCGACGTCATAGCAGTTACTATGACTCAAGCACGTCACTGACGTCAAAAGGTTCATATTATTGGCTTCAAACGTAATGTCACTCACTCCTTCGTTGTACCCAAGGAGACTCATTTCCCGCCCTGCAATATTACAGTCTGTTATAGGGCGCGTCCTCAAAACACCCATTACCTTTCCTTCGCTCTCCATCCCCACTGAACGCCGACGTCTTGCGCGTTCACGTCAAATTAGCACTGCGCGATATGATTGCGCGCCCGCGCACAATCAGCGCCAGTGCTTGCCCACCTGCCCATCCGGGGGCAATAGACTACTCGCGTTCCCCGGCTTGAAGGCACGGGACGGGATGTCTACAGTATCAGCTGCAAAGTCCTCTTCCCAACTGAACTACAAGGAAAAGCCCTTTTCATCATGCTTTGAACAATAATATGCTAAATGCCGATTCGTCAGGGATTATGCAATGTGGTCTTTTATTCTGGAGTTTCAGATGCATTTTACGCACAGGTTGAGCGCTATGGAGGAGGTGCACTTGCCGAGACTTGGCGATGCAAATGTCATCCTAGCCTGTTGAAGGGAACAGGCCGGCTATTTAATCGCATATCGATTCTTCTAATCGCCTGTTAATTGTTTAAATCAGGATAGCGCGTCTGATGTAGCGCAACATTGGCGACGCATTTTGATCTCGCATCTCCGCACTTGTATTTCGTCTTACTGTGCATGGGACGGTTCTGCACTTACTGGAAAGAGAAGTTGGCATGCACTGCATAGTGTGTATGGATCCGTTTTAGTTTAGCAACAAATACAATATAACAGTACCGGCTCCAAACGTCGCTCCACCATGTATGCTGCAAGGAAAAGGCGAAAACCTGTCCAAAGGGGGTAAGTGATGAGATTACTTTGCATTTTATATATACATATTCTTTTTTATTAATAATTTGGTAATTACGCGGAATATGCCGTGAAAAAATATAAAATATAAAATGAGGGTAATAGCCTAAAGAATGGTAACAACATAATATATTTTTGTATTATAGTCCATATAGGCTTATACTATCCTACTCTATCATTGTCCCACAGAGGCGCCCATGTACAACCATTTGATACTCAAGTGCCTTGCCAGAAAACACTTAAGCAGTAGATGAAACATATCTATACGATGTCCTTTATGCAACTTAAGTTTGACACCCTCAAATAGAAAACATGAATAGCCTACTGTATAATGTCTGCCTTGGCCAAAATAAACTCAAAGCCTTTCCTTTCTAAAGGTCTGCAATGTTTGTTACAGTCGTGTTTTTAGTTTGGTTGTCTGAAGGAATCTGAAAGGGTTGGACTAATTATTAATTCTGTCTAATGTGTCATTTAGCTAAAGCTTTTCTCTGAAAGAGCATTGTATAAAACCATTCTGATCTGGACCCAGGTGACATCATTATCCTAACCAATTATATTTTGTGTATCCTGCCACTCCCGCTAATATAACCAATCAAGTTGGATGTTTATAAAATAGTGCAACACCAACTGCAACAAAACGCTTAGTGGTGGTATTCAAGGATACAGACCTCTAAAGGTAAAGTAGTGTATATGTATTATACTGTATAAGGTTCTATGTTCTGTTAAGAGCTAAAACGCCACTGTACTGAATCTTCCCCTGCAGAGTCAAACAGCCCCCTGCAGAGGCGACAAAGTCCAACCCATCTAAAAGGCACCGTGACCGCCTCAACTCCGAGCTGGACCGGTTGGCTAGTCTCCTGCCCTTCCCAGAGGAAGTGACCTCCAGCCTGGACAAACTGTCCATTCTACGGCTCAGTGTCAGCTACCTGCGTACTAAGAACTTCTTCTCAGGTGACCATAGTGGCCTTGTTTTGGATTACTCCATTATCTTCCTATTATCTCTATATAATCCTCTCGCCGGAAACAAAGCAAGCACCTTTCGGCTTAACTAAATGCAAAAGTTGAAACTATTTAAACTACACTATCCTTAAAATACTAGACTGAACTTGTGGGTAAACCTAACTAACCTATTATGTAGTTTGATGGGGTAAATAATAGTTTGCATAGCAAACATTGTAATCCATATAAGAGTCCCCATTTTCCTATAATGTAGTACTGTATACAGTATGTTTCCAGATGTAAATGTCCTTCTGATGTTTGTCTTCTGTTCCTGATGAGGAAAGAGGCTGTAGTTACATTCCATTCTCTATGCTATGCAATAAACTTATACAAAACAGATTAATTTAAAGTGCTACTAAGCAATGTTTTCTAAACAAAATATAAGCTACAGTACAGGTTAATATGTTTACCAATATGGTTTGTGATATAGTAAGAGAGTCTAGTAATAAAATGTGTCATTTATTATTTGTTATTATATAGTATATCTGTTCGTAAATCCATACCACATCTGTTTATCCTTCACAATGAAATATAATTTTGGCTTGGCTTCTTTGGCAATGTGTTGTGTGTATCACAGGAACTGTATAGCAAGTTCACAAAGCCGCCTGTTAATAATTCAACGATAACCACCTTAAAGAATTCATAACAAGGAAGGAGGAAAATGTTTTGTTTTTAGACCGGGGCAAATTTAGAAATGTTGGTGGTAAAGGCAGATGGAGGCAGGGGTCGCGATCCCTTATTTGGAGCTGTCAGCAGTATGTGTGTGTGTGTATGTGTGTCTGCGTGTGCACATGTGTGTGTGCATGTGTGTTTGGTGATAAAGTGCCTCTGCTTCTAGCAGGAAGAAAGATGTTCTACACAAGGGAATACCTGTTTGAAAGGCATAAGAAATGCGTTGGTTTGTGTGTATGTGTGTGTGTGTGTGTGTGTGTGTGTGTCTGTCTGTTTGTAATAAGTGTCTTTTTTTTCTTTTAATTAACTCTTTGTAAACTACTGGTGTTTAAGATAATGCATACATGAGCTAACATATGGTTCCATCTAGTAGCCTACATAAGAAACCTTCACTGTAAAACATTGTTTGTGTGCAAACAGAACCAATGCAACATGGCACGATATAGCATAAACATGCTGGTATGCTTTTTAGTGAAATCCATGCCTTGATCTTATAGCTTGTGGATTGGCGTCAGTATGTGGTCATTTGCGCAGAACCCTGCTTGGACAGCCAGGAAAATGAACGTTCATGTTTTGCAATAGATTCAGCTCTTCATCAGCCATTCAAATGGAGTGTTTGCCATTTGAAATCTTGATCACAACTGGATCAAAATCATCAGCTAGCATGCTACAGTACTGTACACTTGTAGCACACTGAACAACTATAACTGAACAGTTTAACCGACCTATACATACTGAAACTCTATGTGTCTTAGCAGTATTTGAATCTAACCTTTTGATAACCCTGTGTGTTAACTGTGAAACACTGGCCCATTTCAGCAGGCGGTGAATCGGTATTTGGAGATGAAAGCTTGTGAGGATGAAAACACTGAAGGATAATCTACTTAGGGAGGTTTACTGACTTCGGAGAAGAGAAGGGGCGAGAGAGGCACAGTTCTGAACCTTTGACTCCCACTTACAGTATAAAGACCCCCAGCTTTGACAGCAGTGTTGTTGTTGAGGTTATCTGTCCCTGCAGTCATATTGCACTGAAGTCAATGTTAGTAAGGGAAATCATAAATTAATATATTGTATTTAAATCCCTATGCAGCCAGTTTGAGTGCATTTTAGGTGATTGCCTCTTTGATGATTTCACTGACACTGAACAGTTTTTACAAATTGTACATATTTTAGCCTGCCATTTAACACATGGCAATATATAAACATTTATTTGTGAGTCCCTACCGCAGGGTAAGTGTGTTGGCTACAGAACGGGAGCTTCTGCCTTCTACATAATATTAATATATACGTTTATATGTGTCCCTTCAATATATCCTATCCAAACTTTCCAAATAAAGTGTGGCAACAGCAGGCCATATCACAGCAACTTTAAAAAAGCGTTATATTATAGTTTAACATGAATATAGCAGCAAACAACTATTTTCTATGACAAGACAGAGTGGAGTAATTGCATTCTGAGCAGAGAATGACATCACGCTCCTTCTATCTGAGCTCTTCTGGTCTTTGTTTTCATATCCAGGGAGGCTGTACTTGTATGTTAGTGTGTGTGTGTGTGTGTATGGCCCACATTTGTTTTGGTCTGAGAGGCCGGTGCCCTCTAGTGACATCTAGTGGTAGAATGTTATAAAGGGCCACTTTAATATCCCCCTCTCATCCGATAGCTGAAGTGAGGAGACATTTTGTTACGCATACTGCTGAAAGCACAACAGCAACTATTGTTCCATCTAAGCTAAACTGTCACTGTGGCATTGTCTCGCTCTCTCGCTGTCTTTCCGGTAGTCTCGCCCCCGTCCTCTTACCCCACCCCACCCACACACCACTGACATTCTGTCACAAAGCTTTTCTCACTTCTCCCGTGAAACCTGTCTGCTTTTGCAAACCTGTGTGTGTGGGTGTTTGTGTTTGTGTTTGTGTGTGTGTGTGTGTGTGTGTGTGTGTGTGCGCGCATGTGTGTGGGTGTGTTCGTGTGTCTGTGTGACCACATGTTTACCCGTGTATTTATTTGATATGTGAGGTATGTAAATTAATCTAAATGGAATATTCTAAGCTATTGGGAGAGTAAAATAAGAAACAGGCTCAAACTGTGTTCATTGTTTAAAGCCAAAATAGCACACAAAAACAAACTGTCACAATGCCTTTTTATTTCCATGAACAGCATGTGTCCCAGGTTGTCCCTCTCTGCTGATGTCAACTGGGATTAACCAGTCATAAATAAGGTGCAATATGTCTGTCAAGAAGGATCTGTGCATACTCAGTGTGAAACAATCCATAGGATAATTGATTAATCAATCAACATAAAATGTATCACTATAATGTATCATTGCATTTCAGTAATTGAATGATCAACTAACAGACGTTTGATGATCATATCATTGTTCTATGTGTCATTTGTCTTGCTATTTAATGGTGCTAGATACAGTAGAAGGCAGCCAGAAGGCAACAGTAGATATAATCGAGTCATCTTAAAAGAAAATGCATGATCAAGTATTTCATTAAAATATTCTGTATATATAATACAGTATATTTTATATTTATTTATATATTGTAAGATTATTTAGCTAACTGTAAATGTAACTTTTTATTTTTACTGTTTACACTTTAAAATGACACACTATGACATTATTTATTATTATTATTATTATTATTATTATTATTATTATTATTATTATTATTATCACAGGCCTGTTCTCTGGTACTACGAAATAGCAGTTACAACACTTGAGGGGTTATGCCAACAATCTGAATGGAATTGAATAGGTAATTGGATATGGCCATTTGACTCTCACATTCAGTTAAGAAAATAAATGCCTAATTGCTAGCATGCACATTTGTACACACTAACATATTTCTGGATGGTTCTTGACCAGTAAGACCCACTGGTTAGGGCCATGTTGGTTGTGGAAATGAACATGCATGTCTCTGTGTGTGTTACCCACATCTGTGTGTGTGCTGTGCCATCTGGACCTCACTCAGTTGAGATTAGTGCTCTTACGTTCAATTTCATTGTGATTCCCGCTATATTGTTTGTTTATCTGTTTATTTTTACAGGGCCAGTGCAGACACACACAAACACAGAAAAGAGCACTCTTGTGTTCGCCAGCCACCTCGGGAGACTGGTGTTTTTTGTGATGTCAGTTGGCCCACAGCCCGCACTACCCATCAACACCCACCCACCCCCACACACGCGCTCAATAATTCATAGCAAACAAGATTTTCCTCTCTCTCTGCTGGCAGCGCGAGCTACACTACGCTACGCTGCACTCTCTCTCTCACTCTCTCTCTCTCTCTCTCCCTATCTCTCTCTCCCTTTTTTTCCTGTCACAATCATTACAACATCATTGACATAAAAAAAAAGCTAAAATGATGTTAAAATCATTAACATAACTAAATCACACCTGGTACCTACTAACTTAGGGGTGTGGTGGTACCATCCAGCAGGACTGAGTCACCTGACCTCTTGTTGCTGGACGTCTAGTGTGGGCTCTGGGAATAAGGCCCCCCTGAATACTGCTATGCCTGCAGAGCTTTGAGCTCTCTAATCCCCTTAAACAGCCACTAGACACTTGGCCCAGTCAAAACCGACCAATAATAATAAACTTTCTAAACTTTATTTATAACCTTTCCTTCTTCATCGCCTTCTCAAGAGCAACATGATATTAATGAATGCAGCCCTGGCCCAAATAAATATGTTTTGTTGTGGCTTCCAGGCAAAAGCAAGAAACAACTAATTTTGTTCCAACTGCAGTGGTGGTACATAATGTTATTTAATGTGACACTGCTTGTAAGTATGTGTGTGTGTGTGTGTGTGTGTGTGTGTTATTGCCCTTGTCAGCATTACAAGTTGTTGTTCTGGTACATACATATACAGTCCCACTGGATCTATACAATATATTCTTTGTTTTCATAGCAGGGCTGGTCGTGTGTGTGTGTGTGTGTGTGTGTGTGTGTGTGTGTGTGTGCTTGCATGTTTGTGTGTGTGTGTGTGTGGCCTACAAAGTATTTGTTCTGGTCTGAG
>JAODUG010092518.1:17923-31968 GCA_027564795.1 Aphredoderus sayanus | reverse complement strand
TTTTTTATTTTTTTGCCCCCCCCCCCCCCCCCCCCCCCCTCTGGGGGAATAACATTTACATTCCTGTGCTTGGCGTGTTAATAGAGATTAAGCTGAATTCAAGCCTGCGTGTCAGACAGCAATTCAGGTAGCTGCGGCTCATACCGCACATACCTGCGCTATTGTGTGTCTCTGAAAGGGCATCATGCTCAGCCCTTTGAGCTTGTCTAAGGACGGATGGCATTTTCTAAGAACAGTGTTATTATGGTGGCTCTGGGCAGCTTCAAAACCAAAAGGCAAGTCATAATGCCTCACTCCTGTGCTCTAAGCTTCAAAGAATGTAAATGTCTTCTAGTTTTAGAGGAGGAAATGAGGAATAGACCATTACATAATAACCTAGGTTCTCTATAAAAACTTAGACAAAATAGCTATGCATGCATGCACTTGTGGCAATTTCTTCTATAATGTCAACAATGTATCAACCCTGTGGGGAAAAGAGGCAGACTTTTCAATATCTCAAAATCTATTTGATGTAAGCTACTATAATCTATTAGTTATGTACAGTTTGAAACGTTTCAATGTATGTGATTAAATATTGATATTGTAATACTAATACTTGAGATATAATTCATTATATTTGGCATACTATCTTGCACAACAGTTCCTTTGATCAATGTCATGTTTTGAATTGGAACGTCAAGACTCCATAACACATTTCCCGCCAGACCGAATCGTCCAAAAATATTTTGCTTCTGATAGGCAATGAACAAAATAGGTCGTCCCGCATTTGTAAAACATAGGCGCATTACTGTATAATCCATCTGTCTGTGGCGCACGGCGCGCGTAAAGGTTCTGGGTGGGAGAGTGTTTCTTTAAGAAATGTAAGGTGGGTGAGCCCCTTGAATCTTGACGCACGGCTGGTATGCAAACATAAATTTAGCAACAACGTGTTTGCAAGGGCACAAATATTTGGACGCTATCGTAAAGTATCATGTAGTCTTCGTGCATTCCTTTCTAGGTTTTTGTAATTGACAGCAGAGGGGAGCGGAGCGACATCTTCCCCAGACAACCGAACTACAGAACTGTATGTGCAGCATCAAGTGGCGATGACAGCTTCAGAGATGACACGGAACCTTTTGTGGACGAAAGGACTTCTACTTATTGCTGTCTATTTTAAGGTAAAACTCAAGCATTTAATTACAAAATTATCCGTATAATGTAGTCGTTTAGCGAGCTCACTTAAAGGGAGGAACTCATGCGCATCTGTGGAGTTTTCATCAGTAAAGTTTACACAAAACAGCCCTTACAATGTGTAGCCTGGCTATGTTCAAAATGAGACTGAAGGGATTTTCCTTATTTATCAGTTAAAAATGACTTAGTATTATTCATATTTAATAAATAGATATATTTTACAAATATATTACCATAAAGCTTTTATTCAGGCAGTCTTACATGACCTGCAACTGAAATCACATCATGAAAAGTGAACTCAACCGTATAACCCCATGTTACCTCCGAAGGTACTGTACAGTATTATGCATTATTTCTAACAGGTACAACTAATATGCTATTGTGCCATAGTGTCATTCATTACTTGTATTACCCTGAACAAACAGCATTCACTTGGGCCTGGGATAAACAGGGGGTGTTGGGTTGGGGGGGGCAGTGTGCCTAAAATGGCCATGACAGCTGCCGATGGCACCTCAAGGTGAATTGGTGATTAGACAGCCTGGCTGCCACACAGCCCAGCTGAGCTTGTTGACTCTTTAATCAGTGCTCCTCAGTGACATCCTAGTCCTCCCAGGTTCATGTACCTCTTTGTAGAGCACCAGTGTTTTCCTGTTCCACCTGGGTCATAACAAAGGTGTATGTGGCTGTGGCCCTTGTGGGCAGGGGCTGATTAGTTGACCTCAACGCACCACGGCTATCGGAACAGCAGACAGACACTTTTGTGAATCATCCCGCTTCATCCGAGATCTGGATATCGTCGCACTCATTATTGCAAGGCACATTAGAGCCAGCGGTCTTATGGTTAGTGACTCACCAGTATGGTTCACATGTTTTGGAGCATGCTGTTGGCACCCACAGCATTGTGGGGTTGCTTCCCATACACAAACTGAAAGTTGTCTTTGATGAAAGGGTCTTTATAAATTACTGTACTTTCCTTGATTAGGCATTCTGGTGGGCCAAACAAATGTTTGAGCTCATTCACACACATAGCATTAGTGAGACTTCTGTTTTATGACTTGAATGTTTTTGCCTGTGTGACAGTGAATTTAATTTTGCTTGGGTTTTGCTTCAATGGTGGCAAGTGAATGAATGACACAGCACACATTTCCCCAGCTGTGTTAGGAGTCTGTACCACCATGAGTCGGCACTAAATGATATCCATCTCACTCAACACACACACACACACACTCACACACAGAGACACACACATGCTTTAGTGACCCAGCACTGTGCCTCAGGGACAGAAGGAACAACTGCCACCTCCCTAGGGTGTGTATTTCTCTGAATGCCCTTTGACTTGCTTTTTCCATCCTTGCCCTTGAGAACACAGATAGTTTAGTGTCTGAGGGCGAGTGGGATCACCTTACATTTTTGGAGGCAAATACCCAATACCCAATCTGTATTTGATGTAGTCTGTAGTTGATGTTTGCAGGTTGAGGTTTGTACTGCTGGGGTTGGTGGCGTGGGGGTGGGCAACCTTCAGTAGTCCCTTTGGAAGAAATAGGCCTTCCTCTGCGGCTGTCATAATCAGATACATGGAATGTTTCTTGGAGGGTCTCTCTCTAATTCCACTCCTTTTTGTCTGCCTTGTAAAGCACAGCCTACCAAAGCCAGTTGTGTGTGGCAAAGGGACAAGCTGAGGTTTTGCCTTATAGTCTAAAACATGCAAACAGACTGAATATCAGAACCATAACATGTTACAATACACTTGTCCGTGTAGAGTGACTTGATTTGGCTGATATTACAAGAAAACAAATAGAAGTAGCCAGGCTTATAGAAAACAGTAAAGCACCTTCTGAAAATTAATTTTCACTTCATTATCACTTTTGTGATAATAGGACTGAATGTTAGATAACAGATTAGATAACTTAGAATAGGCTGCTCTTTTTTTTCTTGAGATTTGTGGAAACCCATGTGAGCACAACTTTGCACTCTTTCAATATTAAAAGTTCAACATCAATATCAGTATTATACTAGAGTTCAATATCATACTGCTATTTAAATGAGAAATTTACAGATACTGTTGTAACTGTATCTGTATCAGATGTGATCCTCATTGAAGTAGAGGCAATTACTGGCTTTGTGGACACTAATGACAGATAATGTGATTTTATTGACCCTTAAGGGACATAGTTGATTTGCTGCGCTCATTTTGATATTGGTTTTATTGCACACACCAAATTTCACTGCGCAATAAGCCTCCACCACAATTTATGACCATGTAACTTTCACGTGTGTCAGTGCATTTCTGGCCTCATTACTTTACCAGCGCTAGCTCTAAACTCACTGGCAAATTAGTCACAAAAAGCTATCAGCGCCTTTGTTCAATCAAGGAAATGGGCTTTTCTTTAAAAAATGCATGCAGTAAGGGCATTTCACTGAGGTATTTGGGATAGGGTGACTGAGGGCTCGGTTAAGTGTGGTCACTGTGAGCAAACGGCTTCTGAGTGAGTGTCCCCTCTGCTTTGCTACTCGACCGCCCCCTCCCCCTTGCAATCATTAAGCCCACAAATGACCCAATTAGCTTTCACCAGAGTCTTTTGTAGTGGACACAAGTGGAAAGGGAAATGAATTAATATCAAGAGGGATCGGTCCCTCTTGAGAAGTGAAAGGAAAAGGCTTCAGAGAACATCTGGCCGGTGATGGATGCGTAGAGCCAGTTTTTGGAGTGCGCTAACAAGACAGAGTGTTTTCAGTTACACTGCGAAAGCTCTCATACTCGTCTTATTGTTCCCATCTGGCCTGACTCTGTAGACTGGGACCGGGGCTTGACTAGCCTAGAACCATGTATGTACTGTATGTGTGTGTGTGTGTGTATGTGTGTTTATGCGTTGGAGGTGGTTTGTGTAGTTGCCGTGTTCTCGGGCTAAGGTGTGCCGGGATGCCCCTCTTTCCAGCTCTGGAATTCCCAAGAACAGGCACTGTAGCCTTGCAGAGAGGGAAGTAACTGTACACCATGTTTAGTTTATGATACACACAGGACTGGAACAGGTTGTAGCCAAATTCTATTGATTATTTGGTCCCCAAGTAAGGTTGGTTTGCACGAATGTTACTGCCCTCATCCCTGCCCAGGCTTTGATTCACATCCGACACAAATGTATCAATTAACTCATTGTATAATCAGACATTTGGCATTACATTTGTTTGTGCCTAGAAATGGCTGAGAATTGATCTGATTGGCTAAATATGTGAAATCAGGCATGATTGAAGGATGTTGTTTCCTCTATTGTAATTTGTAAATCCCAGAAGAATGTCAATACAGCACTGAGCATTCCCAGATTTGATGGCACAATACAACAGTCATTTTGAAGACCTAATTAGTTCAGGGCGAGGCAGCAGATAGAACAGGCATGGCATGGAAACCCACATTTTATTTTCGTTTTCCTCTCAAACATATCATTTGTGAGTCGCCTTAATCCATGTGACAATGGAAAGGACGCGGGCATGGGAGCTGCGGCTTCGCTGTTCCCACCGAATCCCACGCAACTCGATATCGTCGCTTGCTCTGCCACTGCTTGATGTCGAGGCACAATAGCAAGGCTTAACCTGGCGCTGCTCGTCCAATCATATGCCGGCGACGAGCCAGCCGGTAACCCACACGCCGCAGGGTACGAAAGCTTTTGCATGATGAGACTTTGTGGTTTCCTGTCAATCCCAGGAAGTAGAGAAGAACATATCTTAGTTTGCCGGCCGCTTTCCACCGTGGTGATTTGGTGAGCCTCCAGCAGGTGGCGTCGTTACGACAGAGAGGACTGCATGGGTTCCAGATGGAGTTCACCGCGGGCCACATCTGCGGCTCCCACGGCCGTCAGTAATAGTCCACTCTATTGTAGTGTCGCAGGTGGCTCCCCCCACCTCCTCCCCTCCAGGCCCCCCATCCCTGGAAGCATTTGTTCCCTCATCACAGGGTTTGTTTGTCACTGACGGGGGGGTTTTCAGCGCAGCTTGAAAGCCAGGCCTCTCCTCCAAAGTATCTCAGGCTCCACATCTGCACAGCCCTCCGCCCTCCCCCTCTCTGCCCTCCCCCTCCACCCCCCTTTCCTCCTCCCCTTCCTCTCCCCTCAGCGTTACACAGAGCATTGTTGTGTTCCTGGACCTTGGTCTCACAGTGGCGGGGACCCTGTGCCACCTCACCTGGCCTCCACAGCTCCCCCTCCAGCACCCCCCCCCCCCCACCCACCCCTCCACCCTCCTGCATGCAACCCCATCAGCCGGCGTCTGCCCAGTCCTGCCTCTGGTCTGTCTGTCTGTCTGTCTGTATTCCTCGGCCTTAACCTGACGTCAGACATCAGACCAGTCTCACCAGGCTGCACTAACGACATGGGACTATCTCCTGACGCCTAATTAGAGGTGGAGTGTGTGTGTGTGTGTGTGTGTGTGTGTGTGTGTGTGAAGTGTAATCAGTGAAAAAGGTGAGCAAGAGAAGAGGCACGGTCTAGAGAGACATTTCAAAGGATAAGGAGTGAAGAATCAAAGAATGAATGCGTGTGTGTGTGTGCAGAAGGTTTAAAAGTGGGAGGATAGTCTCCAAGGCTGCAAGAATGTAGGATTTAAAGGGACGCTCCTTGATTTGTGTCCATATACTCTCTTGTGGTTAAAACTCACACTCCTCCCTACTCATCTCACTGCAAACGTCACAACACGAACGAATACGCACAACAGGCTCTCGCTACAATCGTCACAACACATCCGAAATACACATTTGTTTCCTAAATGCTGTGCATGTCTTTTAATCTTGATGTATATGTGATCTTATTTTGCATCTGTTTTCTTAATATTGCATTTGCACTTGTTGGCCACCGTAGCCCTGGCTCTGTAAACAGTGGTGTAGACCCCACCACACAACAATATCTTAGCCTTGGCAATGCATTTCCAATGTGTGGGGCAGAACCTCTGAAGGAGCACCCTATGGTGCAAATATCAGCAAACTTTCTCCAGAATGACATTTAATCCTCCTTTTGGCCTAGGGTTAGGGTTAGGAAACAAGGTTAGACAAGAGGTTGTTTGAGGGTCATTATTTCGAGTTAATCCTCCCATTGTCTTTGGGTCAAAATGGTAAGGCTAAAAATAGGCTAAAAATAAAATAAAATAGTAATTAGTATTAACCCTTTTGTCCTAGGGTTGGGCCTTTTGTGGGTCATTCTGACCCCATGGCGACAGGAGGGTTAAGGGGTCACGGTTTACACATCTAACAGCAACCTTGGAAAGGGAAAACACACATGCAGCCTTCCCTCGTTAGGCACCTGCCTATATGTGCAGCTCACGAGGAGACACAGTAAAGCAGGACCGAATTTTCTCTGTGCCGAGGAGATGAGCGATGCGGGGGAGCACCATCAGAGGCACTGGCCTCTGACGGAGGCCTGGACGCCTGGCCAGGGTGAATGTATGCAAGGCTAATGACTCCTCCTGCGTTTCACCCAGGAGAACAGGCGTGTTCACGTTCGTACACACGTGTATTCATGAGAGCTGCGTCACGCCTGCACCCACACGCGCGGGCAAACACACGCCGGGCACAGTTGTTTGTGCCTTTTGTGTGTGTTTTTGTCCTTCTCCACTGCAAATAGCACATGCTGACCTAGTGTGTGTGTGTGTTTGTGTCTTTTGATCACTCAGTGGAAGACTCATCTGCCTGCTAATTCCCAGAAGGCTTGTTGAGATTACATTGGACACACACACACGTACGCACGCACGCACGCACACACACACACACACACAGAAAGACAGCGTTCTCGGTGACACAGCGCAGATGTAGAGGCCGCCAAACAGACTCTGGCCCCTGTAAAGAGACCTCGGGCTCCTCTCAGAGGAAACCATTGCCTGGGAAGCTTGTGTGGTCCAGTGCGTGTGCAGAATTTAAATTTATTGTATGAAGACGGCATCTGTGTGTGTGTGTATAACATATATCTGTAAGTTTGTTTATACACAAGTTATTTAGAAGGAACTCTGTGTGTGTGTGTGTGTTTGTGTGCGTGTGTGTGTGTGTGTGTGCGTGTGTGTGTGTGTGGACCAGGTAGCAGGCCGTGGGAAAGCGACGTCCATATGCAGCTATACACAGCGAGCTATCTCAGGAGATCTGTAACTCTGCAGACATTTCAACTTAACAAATGTGTATTTTCAGGATTTGCTTGAGTTGGACTTGAAAATTAATCACGTCTATCTAAAACAGTAATACTGGAAATGATTTGTGAAGTACTGGAAAAGTGTAGCAGAACTTATTGTAATTTGTGGGAAACAGAAAAGTTGGGACTTGTTGCTCTTTTCTTTCAACGAGATCTGAATCCATAAGAAGAGGTCTGGCCAAATGGTGATCTTGGAAATATACCTTCAAAACTATAACTTATGTACTACTGTACACACATTATTATACTGTACAGTATAATGTAAGCTATACTGTAGATTCGAGATGTTTGACGACTTGTACTATATGAGTGATTCATGTACTAAACGCACTCTCACAATCTTCTGTGGAATTCTACCGCTGTAAAGCTCCCAGCGATGACATCAGCTGCAGCAACCTTGCAGGGGAACCCTCTTGTTAGAACTCATCATCCTTGCGTCCCTGCCCCGGTGACTCCTATCATCACCCTTGCGGCTAACTCGCTGTTGATAAGTATGCACTATGCAGCTTGGACGTGTTTGGCAGCCAGGACCTGGAAAAGGGCATGTCTGACATTGGGCATGGGGGGGATTATTCTTTAACAAGGCCACATGTTTTACCACTTTGACGTTCTGCTTATCTCAATGTATCTTTCTAGTTAGTAGCATACAGTAGCACAGCTAGTATAGTTGGGATAATGGTGACATAATAACCTGGTGATGCCCTAGGAGACCACTCTGGATTCTAAGGTGTGACTCGGGCATCACTGATCTAAGCAGTGTTGAGTGACAGATGAGACACAGGTGGAGAATGTGATACTTGCGGCACGCAACACTTTATGGGCATCTGTCTACTTCAACCATTGCGGTTACTGAATGCATCTATCAGCCGCTCTGCATTGCCATGTTGGAGCAGCCTAGGAAATGGCATCTGTCAAAACATTGCACATCCAACGTCACAGTGGCCTGTTGTTTAGTCTAAGAAAGACATTAATACACACACAATGGAACATTGATGACTAATTTCACACTATGAAAACAAATTTTGCACAGTGAGTCTCACTGCATTGCTTACCTCATTATAATTGAACATATGACATTTGCGTTTGTTGCAGAACAGATTTCCGCAGCCATGCATAGCAGAATTAAATGTTTGTGTCCGATGGTGCAGATTTGAAAGTGGACACTGCCCTGAAGTTTGCTACAAAACAGCTCAAACCTGTTCCTTATCTAGGAAACTACATGTTTTCTTTCAACTTGACTGAGGCAGTCATTTGATGATGAATCCAGTGGGTCAGTTCTGGACAGAGGCCCTCTTATAGCCATCTACAGTATAGCTGTGGTTGTTCTGCATAGCCTTTGAAAGCGTAGCCAATTATTTCCTAATTTCACATGACTCTTGGCCAGTGTCTGGAATGATAAAATAATGTTGGGCTGTCAGGATAAACCTAACAAAGTAAGCTGCTCAATATCTAGTGTCTCTTCTGCCTGAGGCATACAGTAATTGAGCATAGCAAAATGCAGACTTGGATCACTTCCCTAGGTTTACCCTTTCCTGTGTGTATATAAAGCCATCTTGCAATAGGGACTAGCAATATGCTTTTTTCTTTGACAATGTCTTCTGTTCATATTTTTACATTTAACTGACCGTACAGAACAAAAGATTTTGATGAATTTCTTCAAACCTTCTGCAAACCTGCCACTTTATGTTATTTCTTCAACCACCTTACATCTGATAACTTATAATTACAATATAATTACAATATAATAAAACTACATTTAAACTCGTCATTGCTCCCTAAAAATAACACATTTCTCCTGTCCTGTCCCTCTGGTTAAGAACCATACCCACAGTCTCATAAGACCTTTCTGACTGATGCACAGAGGCGAAACCGGGACAGTTTCTCTGTACTGACTCATTGGCAGAGAGAGAGAGAGAGAGACAGAGGGTGGGGAGAGAGAGAGACTGGGTTTGCAAAGGTACAGTACAGAGAGGCATGTTTAAATACATTTAAATCAATAAATACATTTTGTTGAGCGAGAGGCGTGCGTTACCTTGAAGTTGATTGGCAGAAGGGCGCAGCAGGAATGCGGTGGGGGGGGGGGGGGCCCTCTCCTTTTGGCCAGGCACCAGCCCCTCCATCATCGCAAGGGAACGTAATAGTTAAGGGCAAATCATTACATGATCAGAGTGAGAGGGAGTCGTGCCAAATATGTACATCCCTCAGAGAGGGAGGGGGGCCGGTTGTGATGTGTGCGATGGGATCACTTTAACAGGAAGAGGTTACGAGCTCTCTTTTGACCTCAGCGTCAGGAGCCTTTATGGACTGTGTGCGCTGGTGTCAGTAAATCTTTTGGCCTGCTGAGTGAGTTGCTCGGGTCCAGCCTGGTGTCCTTGAATTGCGCTGCAGGTCTTCTTTGCTGCTGAAGGGAGCTTTTACCGCCTACATTGAACAATAATGAAACATCGACGAAAGATGCTGGTCAGGTGCGCTTAAAACAAAGGATAACAATGTGGTGGCTGGGAAAAGGGGTGGTTGCAGAGTGCACTGTAAGCCTATGGGAGGTTCAGGAGGGGAGCACAGTTTTTTAAAACCAAAACAAGGTTTTTGTAATTCTGCTGTCGACCATAAGGATGATTGTAGAGTGGCCATATACAATAATCTGAATCACCTTTCTGAATAGTGATGCTCTCTTTGACTGCTCAAACAAACTGCAGCTATTCACACACCAGCTGTAATGCTGCCGGAGCTGGTGCATGCAGGTGGGGAGACGAACTGCCCTGAGGTACGATGGAGGATGTGGCCTCATGTTCAGAAAGGATGGCCAAACATGTCTCTCCCATCCCCACTCTCTCTCTCTGTCTCTCTCTCTCATCTGTGCACAGCCACATGCACTTGTAAGGCAGCTGTGGGTGGTTCATGCACCGACATGCTGCCTGGCTTTCACAGGCTTCAGGAGACACCTCGTGTGTCTGTTGCGTGCCTGATTTTGTTCAGTCTTCCGGATGGATCGTCATTGCTCCAGGCTGCAGGCTCCAGGTTCCAGGTTCCCCCCACCTCTGCTTGGGCCATGCCATGCATGCTGGCTGACTAGCTAAACTCTCACTGAGCTCCACCTCTGTGGTTTTTCTTCCTTTTGCTGGCTCCACCCTCTTCTCAAACCTTCCTGCTGGCCACACAGGTCATCCTGTGTGTGTGTGTGTGTGTAGGACTGTTGTAAGTACCCTTGCCAGTCATTGATCTAATTATTGAGGGTTCCAGCTGTTTAGATTAGTTTAGATGGTGGCTTTCCTGTGTGCTTGTGCTTAAGCCCAGGGTAGATTTCTATATTGTTTCCCGCTGCTGCAGTAATCCACCCTGTTCCACACTTGCACACTCACGCTCACGCGCACACACACAGTGTGCACAGGGCAGAGGAAGTTCCTGGCCAGTCAAGCTTCCTCTGTGGCTGTCAATCAGTCTGAGAGCTGGCTTGTCAAAGGTGAAAGGTCAGTCCTATGGCTACTGCTCTGCCAAAGTAAAGGTCACTTACATAAAGGGCCACTTTTGCTCCACACCCCTGACAGAGTGAAGATGTGAAAATGGTCTATTTGTGCATTATCCACATCACAGGATCCATTACAGTGAAAGTACAGTGGCATCTAAAGTAATTATGGTACACAAGTAAATCTGCAGAAAGGTCGCACAGGAATTGATATTTGTTTGGACATTTTAAGATATGTTATTATGTAATGCAGATTTGTTTGAATTAATGTTGATCTGTGGATGTCTGGATGTCAGAACTGTATTTTGTGTGTTGATTGTTTGTGTTGAATTTGTCCTTTTTTACAGAATACATTTTAATGTACTTTTTTTAATGCTCATCAAGCCACAAAGCAAAGGACGTGAGTGTCCCTTTCACCCTTCCACAAGAATGCTGGGCTGGGTTCAATCCTTCAGCAGCCCAGAGTTGGTACAGCGTAACCCCTGGTTTCCTCTCTTGAACCAGCCCACTCTGGCTTGGGTCATACTGTAGCTGTGAGCTCTAAGGGATCACCAGTGTTTTATTGGTATGGGGGTATTTCTATCATGCGAAAGTGTCTGTCTTCCCTCTCTTACAGCTTTTATTTTTACTTGTGTTACCCTCCACACAATCATGGTGATATCTGTCCATCTCCCGTCAGTGCTTGTGTTCAGTAATAAACACCCCCTCTGCTAAAAAACATGCTTACCCTGCTAACTCATCTTGGAGGTATGACTTTAAATATTTACATATTATATAATACAGTACATTTGTTTCTTTTGCTCTGTTGTTTGTTAAAACCACTATATATATGTGGTCCAATACTGTGGTGCAGCTGGTGGTCTCAGTAATTTGAGAGAGTGATAAATACAGGTACCGTAACAAAAGGGGAACTGTTTTTAAATGCGTTTATAAATGACAGTGAGTGTACCATGGAGCGCACTGTCAAAAACCCCAACCTGTCGTCAAGTCTTAGCTTCTCTGTCCTTTCTGTGACCCATAACTCCCTTCTTCCTGCTCACCTCACTCTTAAAGATTAACAGAGCGCTCACTACCTGTCCACCTGTTAGAGGCATCATGTTTACTGGCACTCGGCTCACCTCAGGGGTCCAATTGGCTTTCATATCCTTGGGAAGAGAGATTGAGAGCAGATACAGCTTCGCTCTGGTACATTGACTTGAGTTTGTTAAAAGAAAATGCAGCTTGGCAGCAATGCGTCTTTAGAATTTGATTTTAGATTAAAACTTTTGAACCTATATCTCAAAAGGTAATTTTCTCATCATCTTGTTCCAAAGCCCATATGCATATGTGATACCACATATGTAAAGTGTACTTTAAGCTTACATTGGCTACTTGGTCACTCTATGAGACCTGGGTGACTGTTTCCAAAGAAACGCAAAGCCTGTGTTACTCTCTGTTACTGATGACAATGGAAGGCTGCGTGGATCACATTAAGAAGATTTTGGTTGCAGAAGCAATTTTGGAGCTATCAGATTGAAACTCAAGATCCCAGAGCAAGTCAACTCTGTCAGGAATGTCTTGGCAGTGTGCTCCAATGAAAGCCAAACTCATGATGTCACAAAAAATAGAATCAATGTCTCTTATCACAACCTGGGTTGGAGATGTCACTCTGGAAATTGTGAAACACTAGCATCATCGATCACTATTTCCAGATTGGATAAGGAGGATTAAAATAAGGAATTTGATAGCAATTATAATACTGTATGTTTCCATAGCTACTGTAGATAATTAGTAGATGGTTAAATTTTAATGTTGTCTGTTTGGTTGACTACACTGATAAAATATATAGTGCTACTGTAGGGTCAAGTTGATATAAGTGTAAAGGTATATAGGATTGTATTATTGTAGATAGTATGTGGTGGGTTGGTACTCTTTCTGTGTCTTTTATCCTGTGGATATGATAGGATGACATAACTGAAGTTTTATAAGATATCCTTTCTCTCACCAAATCTCAACATTACCAACAGATAGGTGGAGCAAGGTATACTATAACCATCCATCCTATCTATACCTGTCTTCTTGACAATAAACTTTGACTCTGTGCAAATGATTATGCGTTACTTCTCAACTCTCAACTTTTTTATATTTCAACACAGAGATGGTTTCCAACTGCTTGGCACAGCAATACATTCACTTGGCTGCTCTTGGGTTTCATGCTACAGGGGGTTTTCACTCCACTAAGATGAAAGAGCAACTTTTCTTACAGAAAGCTATGCCAAACCTATGGAGAGACAAAAAAGTGAAACTCATGCCAGTTGTACTTTCGAAACATTCGCTTTCTAGATAAATGAAGAAATCGTGCTTCAGGTAAAAGTTAACTAAATAAACCTCTTGTCTTCCTAATGCCACCATCTGCCCCCAAGTAGAGGCAATTTGTCAGTGTGTGTACTTGACAAGGTGTTCAACGCCTTCCACATAGATGCTGCTGGCCCATCAACTTGTAGCAGATCTTAGAAAACCTTGTTCCATCCCAGCTGTTCAATTGCATTAGGACCTGGGAAGTGTCCTGGATTGAGGCATTATAATTGTTAATAAATCAATTGAGAAATAGTTCCACATCTTTGATGAAGGGCTGAAAAGATTTTCTGATATCCAGTATCCATCTGAATCATGAATGACCACAGTAAATAAAGAACAAACTGTAACCAAACTTTACATCAGCTTCAGAAATTTTAATAATTCCAAAATGTGTCATAGTCTCCAACTGCTTGTTGGGGAGTTTAAATTACACATGACAAATTTCAGTTCCCAGTTCCGAAGCGTTTGCTCTGTTTTGTGGCATGATACCAAACTAATGTCAGTTTATATGCCCAGCTCAGTGCCCGCTTGTCTTGCAGGCATTGGACAACGCCAAGTTAGGCAGTGCCATTATTGGTCCAGAGAGTCTAATTCTCTTGGTTTAGCAGAAAGAATGAGGCTTTCCTCTCGGCTAAGCACCTTAGTAGGTTGGTTTAGCCACACGTGTACATTTCAGGAAGCTGGCATAATTATTCCTCAAGCCACACCATGTTATATAGTATATTTTTCTGTAAATGTTTGTCTGAAAGTCTCCTCTCATAGAGGCATTTCATGTCATCAATATCCCTGTCTTCCTTTGACATGGTGGATTCAGAAAAGGAAAGATTGGGCCAATAGCCATGCCAATAGATTGTCACGTGGGCCAATAGCCGTGCCAATAGATTGTCACGTGGGCCAATAGCTGTGCCTGGCAGTGC
>JAODUG010092518.1:0-12333 GCA_027564795.1 Aphredoderus sayanus | reverse complement strand
CAGGGGTCGGGTTTTGGTCGCGCAAAGGAAGTGGCTATTGTGTACACCTATGTACACCTATTGTCTATATGCCCGACAAGTCTGCAGAGGTATTCAGCATCAAACAGTAAAGTACAAGGAGTTTAAACTCAAACAGTAGAGTACAAGGAGTTTAAACAGCATAATTATACAGTAGAATATACACAAGACAATAGAGCAACAATTAATCATGACAAGTATAGCAATGAGCATGCGGTATGAGTCATGTTACAGAATATAATAGTGTATTTTGTGCCATGTTCTTATATCTTGAGACATTCTTGCGTCATTATTAATTCGATTCATATCTTTTACTTTTGATTCAGCATTAGTGGGCGAAAGGTGTATAAGGTGTTTGCTGATGTGCGTTTGGGCTTCAGACCAGAGAAGAAAGACAAGGCCCTTCCTATCCTGTTGTTGCATGCACGCTAAGGGTGCAAGCAGCCTAACAGGTTCTTACATAACCCTCCCTGTGCTGTGATATGTAACAAACAGTGGAGGCCATCCATCACGGGTAGAGGCAGTGGTCAGGGAAAACAAATGGCATTTTTTTTGTCTTTAAGTGGGTGTGATGGACGATGTAAACTGGGTGGATAACTGAAAGCAGAGCTATTAGGTCAGAGCTGAGCCTCTTCGATTTTTCATTTTCTTCCACAGTGGGAGGACAGCTCAGCCCAGAACACATGCAAGGTACAACAAACCAGGGCAATACGTAGAGAATAACCTGGCCAGTCAGTAAGCTTTGTTGTTAAATTAAACATACAGTAGTACTACCGTACGTCTCATTGGTTGAAAGTTGTCCAATTGCCTGATAATAACTTATAATAATAACCTATTGGCATCGCCTTTCTGCACAGTTTGGATGGAAGGGCTCCAGAGTACAGTATGTGGAGATGGTCATGTTTTAAAGGCAAAACATTCCCACAGCTTGACCAGTCTTGTCTGTGTTGGTGATAAAGCAAATGCAACAAATTTTAAACATAAATCACACTCCTAGTTTTTAACACTCACTATAATTGATTTTTGTAAATCATTTCTTCAGCTAAGTTGAATGATGAATGTTGGACTTAATGTCGTCATAGTCTCATTGTCTATTGCTTTCAGCTGTGAAAGCCATGCATCTGAGCTTGGAACAGTGGCTTGTCTTTGCGGCAGGAAGGACTGGCATACCTTAGGAAGTGACGCTGGAGCCCTGTGGGGTCTTTACAGATGGCTTCCCTTCTGCACTCTGTCGCCCTGTCCTGTGTCACCGTGGGAACCAGTGTCCACACAATGACTGCATTTTTCTGATGCTGTTATTAGAGATCCGACTCATGGACACAGATACTTCATTTTTTATACATTTCTGGTATAGGTCTGTTCTAAATGTTAATCTCAAACATAACTGTAGTCTAAATATTAACCCTATTTCCAGATTGGGAAAGATATTGAAATGTTATTAGAATTTGCTTGTTAGTTTGTTTAAAGTTTGAAGTATGAACCAGTCTTCTCCAAATGGGTTCACAAAGGCCACCCAAAAGTTTTGCCTGTGTTTAATTTAGACAAAAAAGGTGCCGCAAGGAACCATTTATTTTTAGGGTGCAGCTGAAAATAATCTAGTTGCACGACCTGGGAATATATCTATATCCGGCACGATAAAATGTAGATTACTAAACCATACTGTCTTTCAGAAGAGGGACCAATAAATTAAAGGTAGAGGCAGTGGTTCAGGAGTAAGCTTGTTGATGTTTGAACTCAATCAAAACAAAAACCCCTCTGCTTTAAATACCTTAGTGTGCTCCCTCAGAAGTTCCGCTCTACACACTGATAACGCAATACAAAGGCTACGATATTGTTGTTGTGTGCGGTCCACACCACTTTGTTTGTGTTCCTCCTTACAGAGCCAGTGCTGTGTGGGAACACTGCACTGTGTGCACAGGGTTTCATCGCTCACACAGAATGGGCAGCTAGCAGACTCAGTAGATATTAGCTGAATTTGACAAAAAGTGCATTAGCTCACAAGTGCTTACAAAGATATTTCAGTGGAATGTTTTTATGCTTACAAAACAGCCTGCAGTAATTATATTAGTTGGTGTAATCATTACATGTTATTTCAGTTATGCTACATGAAACATTCTCATTTACATTTCTAGATTTAAGAAAATTATTGTTTAATTCAGCTACTTACTTAAATGGTCCTTCAATGCTGATTATTATTAGGCATATTATTAAATCTATACAGTAGTTTAGTCTGACACTTATTTTAATTTAGGATGACCATTAGTGACCATATTTTATCTTTCTCTATCTATGGAACTGCTTTTTTATGTAATTTCTTTTTTCGTTTTAATCAAGATTTTGAACATAAACACAAAATTATGTTAAATGCATTTGACAAGTGAAGTGACGCCAAAAAGCCATATTGAAATTGTTAAATGTTCAGTCTAAAACAACTTTTATAACACTGAACAAGAACAGTCAAGAGAATGATGGCACACATTCATGTTTTTATCACCTCGGTTAATCACCCTCAGTATAAACTAAAACATGACATAATAAACCCCATATCTGGTAATTAATGCTTTGATAGATTTGTTTACTGATTTGTCTGTCGGCCTGTAGGCATACATTTCCCTCCAAACAGCTTGTTAACATTTTGTTTTTCGCATTTAGAGAGGAATTTTTCTATGTGGCTCTCCTAGGAAGTCTGTAGCCTCTAAATGACTGTTGTTCTGCTTGTCCACTTAATTTCACTGGATCTGTAGGGACCCGCATGAGGCCAAACCGGATTTCTACAGCCAGACGGTACTTCTGTGTCCACTCAACACCTACGATGTGGTCCTGGATGATCCAGGTTGAGATTTAAGCGAGATGTTGTTTGCATAATGTACCTCTGGCTCCGACAGACCCCCTCCTCTGAGGGAGAATCTTTTTGAGCACACTAACTGTGGTATTCATATTGTGTTAAGAAAAACACTTAACCGTGATTTGTGGGGCTTGTGTTTCAGCACTGACTGTGTCACGAAGAACCACGCAAGTCTCTGAGCTGTCAGAGCCTGTTTGAGGATCTCATTAAAAACCTCCACATTAAATATAATAGCAGTTGTTACCTGAGCAGGGAAACCGCACTGCGTCTGGTGCAGAGATTAATGTTACAGCCTCAGCTATTTTTGTATTAAGACTTTTCCCCCTCTGTCAAACAGCGAGCGAAGGCCTCAGTTCTGGATTTAGTGCCTTCATCTGTTTGTATTGTAAGTGAAGCGATGGCGCCACTCAAGTGTCGCACACAAGTTTAGCGCTCCTTAAGGTGGCCTGTGCCATGATGAGCCATTGCAGTCCCACGCATGGCCAGCAGGTGGACTACCCTATCTGCCTCTGTCAGGAGGCAGGAAATGTGCTGCACATTAACAACGCTCAGTCGAAATTGCCAACCGCTCAAGCTATGGTCAGTTTGTTGTCATTTCCTCACAGCCAGAGAGAGCGGGACAGTGATTTATAGTAAGGGCACAGCCGTTTTGAGTAACTAGGCTGATGTTTGTACTGCGGGGTCATATTTTGTGGTCAGGAGGGAATCTCACAAATGCCGGTGGACAGGTATAAAAGCCATCTAGTGACAACTATGGCGTGACATGATGGATGATCTCAGCTTGAGATGGTTTCTCCCGTTGCCTCCAACGATATTAAGTACGATGAATCTATGTGGCTGCAGAACCTTTATCCCACATATTAATCTCACTCTCTTAGCTAGGTTCCCTGTAGCATTCACTCTTTTTCCACATCTGCTTTCCTTCTTTAAACAAGAACAATTGTAAAGTAGCAATTCACTGAAATTAATTGATAAATGAATGGGAATTCTAACGATAATCTTTGGGAGGGCCACTTCACTTCAGAACAAATGTTCTTAATCAATGGAAACTACTGTTAAACATGCAGTACATAGCCTACTGGAGACATTAAGTTGAGCATCAATCTTAATCTCATTCATAATTCTTTGGACAGTTTACTTACAGTAATTTGGGTTCAAAACTTAAGACGTTGAAGACAGTTTATCTGACTGTGCTTTTAGGTGCTGTACGTACAACTTTGGACAGGATCCAAATAAGTTACTTTCCTCATCAAAGGCCACTAAAAGCAAAACACTTTCTGAAAATCCTTGGTCCTGTAGTCATTGAAATCTAGTAGTCATTGAAATCTTCTTGATTGTATTATAAATGATTTATTCCTATCAGTGTGCCCTTTTAGTATAGCTTTTAACACTGACAGTTACAGTTACAAAGTATGTGTTTATTGATGGCACAATGATACGGAGTAAAATACATGGGAGTCTGTGTTCCTTGTGAAACACTAGGAATGTGTGGTCGGTAAACAGTCCCAAGACAAATGACCTGACCATCCATGTCTTGGATGCCAAAGATAGCTGAGGAGGTAGACGCCATGACTCCTACAGTAAGAGTGCTAGCCTCCCAGGTGGTGCCCATATTAAGTTGGGGCCATAACTTGCCAGCCCCGAGAGGCTAAACAATCTGGAGCCTGGCATTTGGCTAGTGTCACATCCACCTAGACAGCACATCTGCCACTCATATGTGAACAGGAGCATACATATTCCTCCTTAAAAGGCCCGTATCCAACTGGTGCCCTGTGCTATCCATCATCACTGTCTATTGGAAGGGGCAGGATGGCACAGCCAAAAATACCTTTCATTCATCGGCACTCTCCAACATGACAAATCACGGGAGCTTGAGTGGGCAGCTACACAGACAAGTTAAGCTTCTGACCGCAGCACTTCAGTCTTGCAGCAGAGATTACACTTGGAGAGGACGCAGTCAGTAAATCATAATGAGTGTTCTGGTACATACTCAAAAGGTGCATATTCAAAGTCACATGGGGGGGAAGTGTGTTGAATACAAGACAGGGAAAACATCCAGCAGGAATCAAAGCATGTGTTGAAAGTAGGGTTCCTCTTTTTTTCTCTTCTATACTTATGTAGTTTGTATTTTCCCAGAAAGCTTTGCATCACAGACTCCTGTGAACGGTTGGTTGACGTGAACATTTTTGTTGTACATTTAATTTCACACCAACTTGTTTTATGACACTTACATCAGTATCGCTTCCAAGAGCCAAGTAGTACGCTGTTGCATTTGTCTCTAATTAGCAAATATTAAAGATTAAAAAGCCAACCCCAGACTAATTTTATTGTCAGCAGAGAAATCCAGTCATGAATCAGTTTCACAAGGCATGGGAGAGATACAGTGTGACAAAATCCCTCGGATTAGAGCTGGTTATACACCTTTACCCCCATTTATGAAAGGAGGAATAAAAAGCAATTCACCAATGTTTCCTCCTATGTGTTAGGTGAAAGCTCTCATAGATCCCCTTGAAAGTGGATTAGCAAAAATACCTTTTCATCTCGGGTTTCATTCAGACAGGAGCTAGTCTTGAGAAAAGGGGGACCTTAGTTCAACATCGGACGGGATCCTATTAATCAAAGGCAGCAGTGCGTGAAACACAAGGCCTAGAAGTGACCTACTGTACCATGGTACAGTCACTCGCTTTTCACAGTTTCCACCCAGAGAGTGGAAGCTGGCACGACGTTCCAGGAAAGCCAAATTATAATATCAAGTTGATGTTATTACTGTTGATTATGTGCTTTGAAGACCTACCTTGCCCCAGAGTTCACCTCCTCTCCCCGCCTATGGTGGAGACCTGCACTTTGAAACCAGAGTTAACATGGAAGTCAATGGTACTACATGGAAACTCCTGGTACCTTGTACCATTTGACCCCTTATCCTCTATGCCATTCATACACACACGCATGCACGCAGGCACGCACACACACAGTTCTCATCATCACACTTGACGTTTTTCACAAGGCACATGGGGTGGGTTTATGTCAATCCATTCAGGGTTATGTATGTTGTTTAAAATAACACATCCAAACTGCACTGTGATATAAATCATGTTGGTGTCAGGTCCGCACATAATCCAACACACTCATTCGCTCCCTGGCTTATATACAGTAGTGAAAATTATAAATGCTACTCAAATTCAAGTTCTTCAGGACAGAGATTGGTTCTGAGTTCCCCATCAGCGCCCCCTACAGTATGTTCCCATGTTACATCTTCAATTCTCTGCCTTACAGCATATCAGAACCCAAAACTTGAGAACCCTTCAAAAAGAGCAGATATCCAGACCTTTGCTAGTTTTTAATGGCTCTGCCCAATGGGGTTCCCTGCATGCTTGACATTGGCGCTGGACAGCCACCTTGTTATCTTAGGGAAATGTGCTCTATAGATGCCCTATACAGGCTCCAGTGACAGGAGGTTTGGCTGTCACACACCATTAGCCTTTAGTTCAGCTACGTTCCAGTTTATCCCGTGGCTTTAGCAGGAACGAATGCAAAGCATGAATAGATGAGGAAGCGGTTGCAAACAATGGCCGTGTTCATCACACCCTGGCTTCCACATTTGCGTTTAGCCTTGAGCGAGGACATCTGGTTATTCCACCCCCCCAGTGCAAGCATGTCCCCGAAGCCTCCCTTATTTTCAGTGATCTTGGCTGAGCTCGTAGCTTCAGCGTCCACGACAACACCTCAAGTAGTGCAGTGATGGACGCAAGGAAAGGTGTGCATTATGGGAGACTTTTGCCTCATAACAATACTAAACATGTCAATTCATCGTGCTCAGTTCAATTTACAATAACAGTTGAAAAACAACATTGCCCACACACCTGCCATTTAAAGTCACGCTGACGTGCTTTTGACTTTCAGTTATTTTGTTTTCCCATCCAAATGTTTATCTAAATGATTACAGAGGCCATTAAACACACAGATTCACAATCAAAGATTCACAATCAGAGCTTACATTTGACTTCATTGATTAGCTATACGTTTCTGTAATTGTACACACTGTTCAGCTACAGTATATTGTAGTGTTGCTACATAGCAATGGTGTAGGATGGTCTAGTGGTCTGGGTGTTTGACTCCCAGCTGGAAGGTTGGGGTTCGAGCCCCGGAGTTGCTGGACCACCTGCAAGCATCCTTGGGCAAGATGTCTAACCCCAATTGCTCCCAGTGGTTAGGTGCTCCTTGCATGGCTTGCACCGCCATCGGTTTGTGAATGTCCCACTGCTGACAAATGTAACACTTACACTACATGTAAGTTGCTTTGGATAAAAGCGTCTGCCAAATTCCGTAAATGTAATTGAGTCAAAAGTATTTGAACAAGAAAGATCAACCAACCCCCTCACAAGAAAGCAGAAGAAAAGAACACACCGCACATGCAAACACAAGCAAACACATGTGATTGGGCATGCGACAGGGTTGTTACAGATGCCTCCCTGGGCTCAGCTGAGTGCATATGCCACTTCTAAACATCTACACCCACGGCACTTTCCCATGGTTGCCTGCCGTATGTTTCACAACAGTCGCTTAGCAGCAGCACATTCCTCTTCCCCATTAGAACCAGTACTCCCCTGGAGGACTTTGAGTGTCCCAAACCCTCTTCTCCCTGCTCTCCTTCGTTCTCAACTCCAACTTGGCAGAAGCCCCGCAGACAGGCAGCTGACCCGGCTCCTTACAGGGTGTTTATGACCCAGAGAGAGCAGCTGACGGGCCTTCGCTCTGTGCACATCCTTTGACAATGGGGGGATCTGCTGTGTTGCTAATGGGGCCTATCCAGGACCCCCGTCCCCACCCCCCTCTCTCACCCCCATCTTGTCGGTTAGTACTGTACGTCTTCTCTTTTTAGCTGCACTGTGAATTCCAATAGGGACATATTTTCTGTGGTTGTTCCCTTTTGCAACGACAAAAACAAATAACACAATGCCAGGTAAAACCACAGTAAACAGAAACAGCAGTGCGCCTGCAATTTACCAGGGTTCCCCACCACAGGCATACCTTACATACTGTACATACATACACATGCTACCGATGTCAGACATTACAATGTGTGACACTTTCTCTCAATCCTTGCAGCTCACACAGATTAAAAAGTTTACAATGTTCTAGAAACCCATTTTTAATGGGTTGGATGTTTGTTTTCCAGGCGTATGTATGGGCTAGTGATGGAGGGGCTGTCTTCATTAGAGAGTTCACCTTAATTCGCCGTGACCACCTTGCAGAAGACTCTCTCTATGACAACAGCCAAAAGACAGAGGACCTGGTAAGTGCCTGATCAAATAAAACAAATATTTAAAAATGTGTATTGTAGTCCTTATCACAGTTTAAAGTCTCAACATTCTCTGTGAGTCCACTTTGTAAGCAATAAACATATTATTATTTGCTCATTATAGGCCAGTACTGTAAACCATGTTGAGTCAATAAATCTATAAAGATTATTTATGTAGCACACCCACCAGAGGAGTGAAAAACTGTGTTTGCAGACAGATTACGCCTCAATAATGAACGGAAATGAATAATGGTGCATCATGTGATTGTAGACTAGCCTGACCTGATATGAAACAGGGCAACAAACACACACACACACACACACACACACGCACACACACACACACACTGATATCTGCGTGCATGTGAAAGGTGGCTGACTTCACATACCATAATGCTTAAAATGTGTGCTGCGATTGGTCCAAGTGACAGCAAAGTGGTTTGGCAGAGCTCTATTCTGATTCACAAAGTGTTTGGGTGGTATCACATTATCACTAATGAGAACAGTGCTTTCAAGTGAATGTTTATACTGAGTATTTTGGTTTGTTGTAAACTGACTCTGTTATGGAAAGAATCATATTCAAGGCACAAGCGGTACAGTACACCAAAGAGTTTTGAAAGGCTTGGGTAAAATCAGCTTATTAGCATTTTTTAAATTGATTTGAGATAAGATATGGCAGGAGTAAACATTATTAAGCAATTTAATTGTAATCCCTGCCTGTTTTTTTGTTTGTGTGTGTTAGTGTGTGTATTTCCCCTTCCTGGAAACCTTGTGTGACAGCTGTAACAAGCTGCCATGTATGAGTGATCCTCAGCCCTCTCAAGAAGGCTGTGGAATATTCTAAATGTGAAGACATTTAGAATATTCCACAGCCTTCTGAATTCCAAGCAGGCAAATTTGGTTTAATTGACATGTCAGGTCAAGGCTGAACATTTCTATTAGACTCAAAAGTGGGGATCACAAGAGGTTATTTGAGCATTTCCATGTGCAGAATGACCTCAGAACATAGTTAGTCACTGCTGCTAACCAGTGTTTGTTAATAGTGTATTATGTTCTTAACCAGATTATACACATTTTATGAACTGTATAGTAGGTAGAATACCTTTGTTTTACTACTTATATCAAAAGTGACAATCAGTGATTAACAGCAGTGAAATTGACACTGTACATCACATTTCAACATTAAGATGCTGATTAAAGCATAACTAAACGTTTGTATTAACAATCTTGCCATAGGACAGTGTGAGCTTTCGGAATAAACACTCCATTGTCCAGGGAAGCCAGAAACAGAGAGGCTTTGTCTCGCCTCCTAATCTACGATGTGGTCCTCATAACTCAAAGGTCCACAGAGAGACAGATGGAGGAGGTGATTGTGAGAAAAACAAGGATGCTTGTTTAGGGGTGAAAGGTACATCTTCACCGGACACAGATGTCTACGTATTTCGCTGCACGTACAACCTATTTGCGAACATTTGTCTTTGCAAAAAGGGCTTTACAAACTCCCATGAACTCCATTCCGGCTTCATGTCATCACAACATAGTTTTCGGGTGAGAGGAACTCAACCTACAGCCCTGTTCTATGTTGGATCTCTGTAAAGTATCGGACTTGCTTCAGAGCCAAAACAAATAGTGGCTAATTAGCATGCAACCCAGGAGGTGTTATTCAGACAACTCCAAAGTGTATAATGTCCTTTAACTTCCATGAGAATATGTCAGGGTCAGTTGCCGTAAAATCGACCTGGCTTTGTATTTCCCCCTAGCTGTGGGATTTCCCATGTGGGGATTAATAAAGTTCATTCTTTCTGTCTATGCTATAAAGGCACGACACTGTGAAATTTCAATGTGTTATTCAGTTTCCTCTGAAATGTTATTGTACAGTATTGCCACTGAGACTGTGTAGTAGGTTTTGGATTGTTTACAGTCTATTTTTTCTTTATAGATTGTTATAATTAAATCTCAATCCATTCCTAATAGAGAGATACTGTAGGTGTTCCCTGGTTAATACTGCAATATCTGTGGTCTGCTTGAATCTTCATATCCATTAAAAGGCTTCTGTCCCTGAAGATAAAGACGGGTGTCTGCTAGGCGGCTGACAATTCTCGCCTCCCTGTGGGAATGAGAAAGATATAGAGACACACCTAATAAAGGAAAGCAGTGGGATTCGCATGGCGATGTTTTGCTCATCGATGTATACCGACTAGCACATAGTCATCCTGTCATCATCTGAGTGGTGGCCCTTCATCTACCCCGTGTGTGTGTGTGTGTGTGCAGGCAGTTTGGTATGTGTGACACAGCATGTAAAAAGCACAGGAAAATGCAAAATCAGCGCTAAAAAAGCAGCAACAGAAAGGAATACAGTATAAAACATGATTTGAAAAAATATGAACTGAAGTTCTTAAGTAGTTATATTGTTCTCTAAGCCAGCTATACTTTTACCGTGATATTTGCTAATTTATCGTCTGGGTTACATGTTTTTCTTCAAATAGTCGGGCAGGAATCGTGGGTTGTGACAGTGAAGTGTAACATAATGATGGTCCTTAGTGACCCACTCTGCATTAATGACAAGGCACTTGGTGCATGGATACTTCCAGTTTGCCTGTCTCAATACGTCTGCAGAGGGGAGGATGGGACCCCCCTTGGGGCCCTGCGAGGGGATCCGTAATTGATTATTGTTATCTTCGAATGAAATATCAGTTGAATGTGGATCTTTTTTTTTTTTTTTACAGTGATGCTGAATGTGTATGACATAAAACTGAAAAGCATTGGGAGGTGTGTTTTTGTATAAGCCCTCAGGGTGAACAAGTTCACAGATGTTCCCACCACACTGCTAGGTGTCAGGTTGTGGAGTACTTGGGGTCGGGCTGTTGGGCTCCAGGCCAGTGGTGTGTGTGTGTGTGTGTGTGGTGGGGTGGGGCATACAGAAAAAGGGCTCACTGTGGCCAAAGTGGTGGCTGTTGGCGGAGCATGGCTGGCTCATTGGCCTCGCTCTGCCAGCTGTGTTTAGTGCATCTCACCAGCCATCGCACAGAAGGTAACACCTCATTTGTCTTCATTATTGGGAAGAGCATGTCCGTTTTGGCCGCGGTGGAGGTTGTTTAGGCCAATGTGCTTTCTCTCAACAGATTCTGGCTCGACAGGGCATTACATTGAAGCTTAAGACGGGAGTTAGCATAACAAGACTTGCAAGTTATGGTAACACTCTGGATATATGTTTTCCAGACTTGTGTTTTTGATGTTCTGCTGGCTTTAAGTCATGCCTACTTTCTGATCTGTACCTTCAGAGTGTGTTAAACAAGGGTGCACAGTAAGTGTGTGTCTGCATGCTCGTGTGTGGCAATGCAATGAAACCCATAAAGGGCCCAGGATATTTAGTGGTTTCTCCTAATTCACAGGCACAAGAACGTACGAGGTGGATAATGTAGTGCACTCAATCACATGAAATACTGTACCCTAGAAGCAGAATACAACTCAGTGAGCGAGGAGCCTTCTTGTGCAGTCTGTCTGCCTGTCTGTCCGTCCGCTCTCTGGCAAACAGCCGTCGCGCCTGGGAGGCTTGGCACCGGCTCTCCCGACGAAAAGCGCTGAGTGCTGGTGAATGCGGTGTCTCCCCCCCCACCATGTCTCTCTCTCTCCCTCTCTCTCTCTCCCTCTCTCTCTCTCTCTGTCTCACCACTGTGTTTGTTCCAGCAACATGTGCATTCGGTAAAGCCTTGGCCCCCGCAAGTGAAGCGGTGTGTGTGTGTGTGTGTGTGTGTGTCCCCCGCGCTTGATGTGTCCTCAAACCGAGCGTGGCGGCTTCGCCAGAGCGCCGAGTCTTAGGTGGCAGACACAGGCAACACCGCCGCAGCCACGGTAACAAGGCTGCTGTGTGCGTGTTCGGGGTGTGAGGCGGTGAGCTCGTGATTGGGCGAGTGCTACTGGCTACTGCGTGTGTGTGTGCGTGCGTGTGTGTGTGTGTGTGTGTGCGTGTGTGTGTGTGTGTGTGTGTGCGTGCGTTAAACCCACGGCCTGTGTGTGCGATCGCACGGCGTACGCTCACACTCACATGCGTGCGAATCCTTTGTAACTGAAATGTGTTTGTGTGGGTGTAGGGGTTTGGGGATGGTGGGGTGAGTGTGTGTGTGTGTGTGTGTGTGTGGGGGGGGGGGACCATGTGTTTGCAAATTTTAAA
>JAODUG010092507.1:0-11868 GCA_027564795.1 Aphredoderus sayanus | reverse complement strand
GAGAGACAGAGGGTGAGAGAGGGAGAGAGAGAGAGAGAGGGTGAAAGAGGGAGAGAGAGACAGAGGGTGAGAGAGGGAGAGAGAGACAGAGGGTGAGAGAGGGAGAGAGAGAGAGAGAGAGAGAGGGAGACAGAGGGTGAGAGAGAGAGAGAGAGAGAGAGAGAGAGACAGAGTGTATGTGTGTATAGGTTATTGTGGGACATGAGCTGTGTGTGAAATGTCAATAGGGGAAACCTCATGAAGCTTAGTTCATGCCAGCCAATACTAAACAGGCAACAGATGGCCTGTTTATGTAACAAGCTACATGCTGCAATAGCCGTGCACACAAACACACACACACACACACACACACACACACAGGCACAACCACACAAAACTAAAAGTGTATTTACCATATTCCCCACTCACCACCATCTTTGACACACACACTCTACTGCATAATTCAAGACAGGCACACACACCCACACAGATATTGGGTTCACTATCATGTAGGGGTATAAAGGGATAGCGTGTGCATGAGCGGTCAGCAGAACATTTCCTTCCCAGCTGAGGCGTTTCACTGCCGCCATCGACCGGGTGAATGTAACAACAGTTCTACTGCGTGCGTGTGTGTGTGTGTAGTGCGTATGTATGATCCGCTACACCTGGGTCTCAAACCCGGACCTCCCGTGTTAGAGGCGGACGCGCACTAGTGAGGGGGCTAAATACAAACTGGCTGTAGTGTCACTATAGCAACCGGGAGGTGTCGTAGTGAGGACTGTATCCCGCACCACTTTACCAGCTGACTACCAGTACACTGCACGCAATGGAGTCTTTGAAAAGTGCATAACTGCAGCAGGCTATTTCCTTTCGCTGGCGGATTAGAAACATCCCACAGTTCAACACGGGACTGCGACCTCGGGTCTCATTTATGCTACCTGTTGCCATGGTAATAGAGACAATGAGAAAACAGGAGACGGTGGCCTCAATCCGTCTCCTGCTGCGAGGGCAGGCTGCGTGCCATCAAACTCCTCAAGAACCAATTTATTATCGCTCAAGCTCCGAACTAGCCGCCCACCAGACTGCGGCTGGACAGCTCCGACTCATAAATCAAACGCCCCATCGCCCCAGACAGGGGGGTGTCGCCTCAGACGTGCACTTTGACCCCGTGTTGAAACGCCAGCGATAGTCATTAAGTCCAGAAGGTCCAGATGCCGACATTTGGATTTGTCGATGTGCTAATGTGACCAAAAGTCCTGTCTCATTTGCTTCAGGTCAGAAAAGTAGGCATAAAGCCTCGCATGCTGAATAATATTTTATTCAGACAGCATTGATTTAGTCAAATATTGTAGGCAGACACTGTAGAAAAGCATGAATACAAACTGACAAACAAGCATCTGCCTAACTGTGAATGTGTACAAACAATATTAGTACATAGCTAAACAAGTGAGATGCGGAGAAAAAAAGTTAGCGCTCAAAGCACCAACTGAAAACAATGTGAGAATATATGGATCAATGTTTGCAAAGTTGTACTGTACAGTACATACCAGTACATCCTGAATATTAAGCACTTCTGTGGTTTCAAAACAATCGCTCAATCCAACATATTCTCTAGACAGCAGCACCAAGTGTGTGGCATCTCCTGTCATCTACAGTGAGCTTGTGATCGCTTCCAAACCAAACGGTCTCAGACAACACGTTTGATTTGACACACTGAATGGGTTAATGTAAAGGTAGGAAGTCAAATCGTATGTATGGAAGTGACAAAACGCTTTGAATTGACGATTTTATAGTCATATTATGTGTCTATAATCTGCTAGGGCATAAAATAAGACGCACAGTTTACAAACTAGCAGAACTGTGAGGAAGAAGGCTTTTATGATGGGACAGTAGTCTGGAACATTAACATCCATAAACAGATATTTATTTACAAGGGGAAAAAGTTTAAGATTATAGGGAAGGGTACTATAAAACTGTACTAATCTAAAGCAATCTAATAAACGGTATTTAAACTGTATAGGATCTATGATACTGTATTGCACATGACATTATTTAGTGATATAAAGTTTATAGTTTACTATCTGTCTTGTAATGTAATTGTAAGGTTATTTTTTATTGATACCACAAAGATTAGTGGCCTCACAAGGTGTCCGCTAATGGGAGCCCTCATAAAGGCATAATGTGTGTGTGTGTGTGTTTGTATGTGTGCTTTATCTACAGGCATTAGTCATCATGACAGCTGGGGTGAATTATACACACACACCCCCCCGCCCCCACAATATATCCAGGATTAATAGAAAATGACAAACTCAGAGTTATTGTCATTGAAGCATGCGAAACAGTCAGCAATGGCTCAGATAGATCACCAGAGGTATAAAGACAGATCCATACGCACATACACATGGATGGAGAGATCAATATACCAATAACACACAAGCGAATGTCCAAGCGAATAGAGAAAGTGACAGAAAGACGTCTTTACAGATTCCCGGCTAATTCCCTAGGTGTGTGTCAGCAAACGCGTGCAGATGCTACAGACATGAAATTGGTAATGACTCATTCATATCTGACAATGTTCTCATTAATTCCTCATTAACACGGTGCATGACAATGTACACAGGCGAAACAGCCCCTGCTCAACACCGCTGAGAAGTCTGTGGAAGGTTTTTTTGTTTTCCTGCTGCAACCACGTCTGAACCACGTTTTCAAAGGCAGCCCTCCATTACTCCGCTCTCAGATACATACATGCATACATTAAAATATATAAATAACCATCAGTACAACAGCTGCACATTTCTGTATAATAAATTCAAAAATGTAAAAGGTAGAAAAGCAATCAATGTATAAATGGTATAGAGTTGTAATATATCTTTACAGCAGGTACGGAACATCCTGTAAAAGCAATGCAGTGAGCTTTTGGTACTTTGAGTGCTATTTGGTCAACTTTACAACACGGAGCGCTGCGTCGACCAATGAGAATCAAACGCTGCGGGGGGCTTCTCCGGACGGGCCAAAGGGCGATGGGCTGCGACTTCTGGGCGCTGATTGGCTCAACGGCGCGTGGCGACCAAGGTGATTGGATCCTGCGGTGCGTGAGGGGCTGCTGAGGAGGGGGTGTCGCTGCCAGGGGAACACAAGGGCCCAGATGCTCCCCCCTTCAGCTCAACTACACACACACACACACACCTAGGACTCCCTGCTCTCCACGCACAAATACAAATGGTAACCATATTGTTCCTCCACATGCACTGGCATGCAGGGCTGCCCCAGGGAGCCTATTCCATTTAGAGTTGGGGGGGGTTGGGCGTGGGGGTAGGGGGTCCAGCCCTCTGCGTGCCAATGCCAACAAACTATTAGTCAGAGGACTATCCATCATAAGTCCTCCCCAGCTCAGGACGCCAAATGCATCCGTTCCATCTCTGTCTCTGGGACGGTTCGTCTTTCCAGTTCACGTTCACCCAGCCATCTCACGCACGCGCACACGTGCACGTGCGTGCACACGCACGCAGACTGCAGCAACAAGGAGGAGTGATGTCGGTGCTCCTGGGTGCTTCCAGCCTGTTCCGCGGTACATTGGACTCTGCGGTGCCCCTGTGTGTCCCAGTACATTCACATACTGTAGTTCTACTGTATGGGTACAATACCAGCAGGGGTGGGGCTCGCTGTGGCTCGACCATGAGGACCCCACACACACACACACACACACATAAATGTTGTATTTAACATGTGATTATATGAAACACTTCACTAACATACTGTTACTGTCACTTAAACTGAACTATAGTTAACATCTCTACATTGGAATCTTGTAATGTCGATGATTTCAACATGTTAAGATAAACTTAGTTAAAGCTACGGCCTGACAGACAGACAGACAGAAGTTAAAGCTTCTGTCTGTCTGTCTGTCATGGTGGAAAAGCTTTTTCACAGGGAAACCTAAAAACTGAGAGGAGCTACGTTCAGCTAATGCCGCACCACCATTCCGATACACTGAACCCGTTCCAGAAGGTCCAAAACATCCACTATTACATGATCCAATAATACCTTTCTCACTGGTTGATGGCAACAGTTACAACAAAGACCATTAGCAGCATGTCCGGCTAAGAGCTAAATTACTGTTCCCTTTGGGAACACACTGTCGTTGGCCAAAGGGATTTATTGCCATCCAATTTATACTTAATTACATTCATACATAATTATGTTAGGCATATAGTTATGTGGCAACCCCCCCTCACCCACCCCATGGGGCATAGAATGGAGCCAAGTGCTCATGGTGGCTTGATGTTAAAAGGTGGACTCTGGGATTTTGGGGAAAGACTGTTGAGATTTGACAACGAAAACAAAACAAAGACCAAAGACCAATGCCATAGGGTGCTCCCTCAGAGGGAGTCAAGACTGGGATAGTGTTGTGTGGTGCAGTCCGCACCACTTTGTGTTCCCATTTACAGAGCCAGAGTTGTGTAGAAACACCTGATTCTTTTTGTCAGCACGCAGAAAAAGTATATTAGCTTACAAGCACTGATTCCACCTGTAACTAACATTAACTTCTTGCTCACCACTGCTGCCTGTGGCTAAACAATTACCAATTACACGTTTTATTGTTTCAAGTTTTATTGTCATGAACATAGAAAATACAGAGATGCGTTTTATTCAAAGGAAATTAGCTTGCAGGCAAATTGTTGTTTACTTTTATTGGTTTATCAGTAAACGCTTGCAAACTTGTTAAAAAAAAAAGGTGAGTAAGGAGCACAGCTGTGTTTTGTAAAATAAAGCCTTTCTTTGATAAGGAAAATTAAAAAAGCTTATCTAAAGCTTCTAGTGTAGCAATACTCCATATTAGAAATGCAGAACTTAAAACATAAAAAAGATATTGAAGGAATGAAACAGTAACCCCCCCAAAAACTATTTATTGCTAATAGCTAATAATGTGGTGAGGTTAACAAATCTGGCTCCGTTACTAACTGAAAAATCAATGTCCTGAGGTTGCAAAGCACCTAAACTACAACCGTTCCCATAATTCATATTGATAACGGGTAAAGCATGTGTGCTCATTTGCCAAGCTAATTTTCTAATTGAACTCAGAAGGAAATTGGCTTGGAGGAACAAAATGACTAAAGTCCTAAGTACAGCGTGAAACACAGCCGGATTAATTAATTCATTACCGATTAATTAGAGATGAGCAGATCTCAACTGATACAGGCAGTTCAACTTATACAGTACACCAGACTCCAAACGTGGATTGTTTTATGAGTCAGGCGGTCTGGGGATTTCTTGCACCTATCAAATCAACGTTTGTCTTGAAACATGGGGGTTGATGTAAAACCGCCGGGCACTGTACCTCTGTACATTTAAACTACTTATGCAGCATTCCTCTACAGTATAGAATCATTCAGTTAAAAGATATAATCAAGGAGTTACCATTATTCATTTACAGGCCTATAGAGGGGGTACATATCAGGCTTTGTGACACTGTCCAAGAGCCACTTAGAGGGTGGTGACATCACAGCTCCTGCAGTGCAGCCTGTTAGCACTGTGCCTGTCTGGCCACCATAGACACCACCGCATGCATTGCGAGAGAGGGAGAGCAAGACCGAGAGAGGGGGAGAGAGGGAAGGAGAGATGCGGAGGGAGAGAGGGAATGAGAGAGAGGCAAAGGGAGAAAGAGGGAGGGAGAGCGGGAGAAGGAATGAAAGAGAGGGAGAGGAGAGAAAGGGAGATGGAATGAGAGGGAGGGAGAGAGAAGCAGAAAGAGGGAGAGGGAGAGGCAGAGAGGCCAAGAGAGAGGGAGGGAGAGAGAAGCAGAAAGAGAGAGAGGGAGTGAGGCAAAGAGAGAGAGAGAGATCCTGTCTGTTATCAGCAGTGGGGAGCTGGCGGTGAGGAATGGGGGTCCCGTCACGCATCTTTGGCTTGCCAGAAGACAACCATTATCACCAGCACTCTACGGCTGTACCATATTGCCTCCTCTTTATAGGCTGAGGGACAGCTTTCCTCTTTGTGTGTGTGTGTGTGTGTGTGTGTGTGTGTGTGTATCTGTGTGTATAGAGAGAAGGCATCGTGAATAAAAGCCACAGTGCTTTAAAGAAAAAAAGAAAAACTCTTCTCCATCAGAGTGCTTTCTGATACGGAGATCAATACCAACAGGATGGGAGGGGAGGGTTTCTATCTTGAGAGCTGGATTTTTAACCGATCATTTTTGACACTGAAAACGGCTTTTCCTTTTTTTAAATCTATTAGTCGGCTGCTGTGACGTAACCATACTGTATATCATAACTGTGTAGCCTGTAAACGTGAACACATGTAAACACACTGCTGAAAAACGCAATTGTTTTAGTTGCTCATTAAATTTGGTATTTTAAATAGCTTCTTGTGCCTAAGCTGAGCTCACCTGACCTACCTATTATTTAGGGCACCTTCTCATGATTAAATCAAAACATGTTAAGGAGGCATGAATGCAGCCCTGTGGGGAAATCATATTTCAAATCCGCAGGCTGGTCTGGTTCCTCACTCATTACATTTTCCCGTTTTAATGGAATCTGCAAGCAGAAATTATGACTGACAAGCCAACACGTGCTCTCTATTAGGTTACGGTACATTCTAGGATTGTCAACGGCTGCGCAGAGGGAGGGTGTAAAGGTTGGTGCTTATTGGTCTAATTGTGATCCCATGAGTTGATGAGCATGTGTGCTGTTCATTCATACACAGTATACACGTTGAACCCAAGTGACACACCTGGCCACGTTTGCACAATTCATCACTATGATGAAAACATAGTAGGCTAATCATATTGCCCCCCCAAGGAAGCAGCTTGATGAAGCGGCTACAAGGTAAACAGCAAGTGAAAGCCACTTGACTACAGGGTTTCAGGAAGAAGTGCTATTGTGCTACGTGACGAATTATCACGAGGAAAGCAAGAGCACAGTAGCGTGCAGTATGCAGTCAAAGCACACAAATCCACACTGTGCTTGCCTTTCAAACATTAAACTCCATACAAGCGGTCAACCAGATGGTCAATTCGTATTGACATGTTTAAAAACAACCACCGCCACTTAAAAATACATTTTAAGCACTTTCACCGCATCCACATATAGGCACACAGGCCGAGGAGCTAAATCTGGATTGGCGATGAACGGCCCTTTCCTCAGCAGGAAAGATGGCCAATCCTTGAATTACACAAGCAGGCGAGAGTGAAGGCATGGCTATCTCCGCCACGCAGCACAGCAGCTGAATGGAATCGGTGTGACATTACACTGCGGGACTTGGAGCCGCAAATCAAATCACTTTCAAGAGCTCCTTCGCGCGTTCCACGCGATTATGCTCAGCGTAATTGGCACGTTCTCAGCGACGGAAGTCAAATATGAAAAGGTAATGACATAATGCATGTGTGGGGAACATATGGGTGTGTTTAAATATGACAAGCTGTCAAAAAAAAAAAAGTTCACCTCAGCTTTACAAGTTGTTTAACGCCACTGTCAAAAATAATGTTTTTTTTTTTTTAAATTGCATTTAATATTCCATCAGCTGCTTTGTTGTTTGCCAAGTATTAAACTGTAAAATGCAAAATGTGCTTCCGTGATCTCAAAGAGAGGCTAGGGAGTCTGTACGTGCCTAAGCAACAACACAAACACACTCCATTGATGAACAACATCCGTGTAGGAGTTCTGTGCCTGCACAAACAGTCGCGTAGCAAAGCACCCATTGCGATGGGAAGCACGGCTCCCAGATGCAGTGCCCGGACTTGGTTAATTAACGAGACCCATCCGCGAAGCAAGCTCCCGTGCGGCGAGAGCTCTGAATGCAAAGTGTCACTTAGTCATGATAGCTCGCCTCTCGCACCCTTCCACTTCCTCCATGCTGCCCTCTTTATCCTCACAAGTCCTCTTCTGACAAAGTGTTGGCATTCATTAATGGCTAGACACATTCTGGAGAAAGCCGGTTGATGTTTGAACCCGATCAAAACAAAAACACCTCTCCCAGAAGCTCCGCCCCACACATTGGAAATGCATTGCCGAGGCCGGGATAGTGTTGTGTGGTGCGGTCTGCTGTTTGTGTTCCCATTTACAGACCCAGCGTTGGGTTAATATAAAAATGATATAAACATGTATTATCTTACAATCGCTGACTCTACCTTTAAAAAGGATAAGGTGCAAAACTCGTGTGAAATAAAAGGTTTTCCATTTCTGCATAGCACAACCTGACTTCCTCACAGTTTAAGGGAGCTTTTTGCACTGGCTATATTGCAGCTGAATGGGCCACCGCTTGAGCCTTCAAAAACGATAATAAATCTCACTGGAGGAAAACTGGCTGTATACTGTAGTCAAACATGTCTATTATGTGTTACTGAAAAAAGACAGTCACACACAATGCTTTCTATCAGGGTGTACTCCATAGCCACAGCCATGACAGAAACATGAACATGCCCTAACCTACAGTACTGTAGCTAATGCTTGCAAACTGTTGTTTTCACCTAGTCATTTGCTACACACCACTATACAATGATAGGAGTATTTTATTACGGTTTGGAAATAACCTAAGCTATCCTTTAATGCAAAGCATTTATGGACCGTTTTATTGGCTTTGCCGTTGTTCTGCTGTGGCTTGTATTTCACCTTACACATTTTGTTTTCCTTTTGATTGACATTTGCATAAACTCAGGTGTTGATATTTGGGGCACCAACCTAAACTGCTCCCTAGCAACCATTATAAAGACCTGCTTGTGTGCGTGCGTGTGTCAGTGGCTTGGGAGGGCGCGGGTTGCATTCCCCCGGGTGCTGCTTTCATCAGGCTCCCTGTGAAACAGCGACACTGCTGTATTTTTAGCCAGCCGCGGTGCTCCTGAGAAATGATGTCAGCTGGCGGGATCAGGCGGGAGCCTCTAACACGCACAACCGGTGTCAATCAACGTATGGAGACCCACAACATGCTGATGGAGTTACACGATGTCGCCTTACAACCTGGACAGGAGCAGCCACATATCCTGTCCTGAGGGATGTGAAAATAATTGTCTAATTATTATTATTATTATTATTATTATTATTATTATTATTATTGTTGTTGTTGTTAAAATATAGTGTTATTGTAGTATTGTGGTTAATCTAGTTTTCATTCTGTAAAAGTACACGCCTTGATTGCATGACTTCTCCGCCTACACCCAAAATGAGCTCACTGTTTATGTTTTGAGACAACTGTGACATGGGGGGAGGGGTAGAGAGATGAGCAGCCAGCCCCTGCATGGATTTTTCCCAGACTCAAACTGAAGGGTGTACCTTTGATAAAACATGTACACTCCCTGCCCATATTGTTATACCTCTATAGCTATTTACACACGAGGTTTCAGAGCGAGGAGTGACTTCTTTTAAGGGCCAGTGGGTCACAATAAGGGTTGAGATCCACCGATGTAAACATGAAACGCTATACCTTCAGCAGCCTCCCGGTCTACAATCCCCTTTGTGCTCCTGTGATTAGCACGCACCAGTGAAGATCTGCTTTTAGCTGTTGCCATTAGGATCCAACACACGCACACACACACACACACACACACACACGGGTGTGTGTGCGCACAGAGAAAGATGAGATGTTTTGCGTATCCAGGCCATGTCAGCAGTTCCCACGCGAGTGCTCCCATTCGCAGCTGATTAGCCCGCAATAAATAAGTCATTAGACATCATTAGAACCGTTTCAGACACCAGGTGGTCATGTGACCACACACACACACACACACACACACAGGGGGGACACCAGGGACCAAAAAACTAAACAAAGCAACAACAAAAACAGAGGGTTTTAGGGGTGAAGGCAAAACTGGACGGGTGGCTTAGCTGCCTGGCTGGGAGGCGATAATTAAATCACCAGGCAATAACAGAGAGCTCCGTGTCAGACACACAAACACACTGTGGATTAGCATGAGATAGGGAGAGCTCTTCTGACCACACGCTCACACACATAGGGAGGAAGTGGTGATAAGAAGGGAGGAAGGGAGCAAGGAGACTAGTTCATAGGAGAGGAGGAGGACAAGTGGACCCTGACAATGAAATGGGATGCTCCGCACTACTAATGCCCTGCTCAGGGGCTGTATACTACAGCAGACTAACTACACACCATGGTACATAAAAAGCCCAACAACAATTGGTGTTTCATTCCCCCTTTCATGTAGTGTAGCACAAGTCCTTATAGTGTCTCTGCTAACATGATATACAGTCTGCCCATCCTTTCTAGGAGACCAACCACGGCTGTTTGACACAAATCAAATGACTACCTGACAAATCAGAAGTGCAAATTGAATTACTTGGAGAGTGACATGAGTGGACTGTGGGCAGAATTACTGCATTACATCCATCTCTTTTGCAAGGCTACACTTTGACTTGCCGTATCCCAGTAGACACTGTGTGATTGGTTATTGGGACTGTTGTCACTTGTCTAAAACAAGAGCATCTTGTAATTAACCTCGGTGTTTTCTTTCCCATCCCATTTTGCCGTAATTCACACTGGCACAGAAACACAGCATGAAACAGAGCTGCCGTTTAAGGGAGTGACCTTTAATTAGCCTTAGCTGACCTCGGTTGAGCTGAAAACCAGGAAATGCTATCACCAGTATTTGCCACAATCAAGTCTCGGGGCCAACAAAAACACCGGCCCGCAAAAAAACGGGCTTCACGTTTGCTATTCTGGCCAGGGTGTCTGCATGCACCCCTCCCCCCGTGACACCTCTAAGCTGAGCACCCAGAGGCTTTCGCTCCATCCTAGCTGATACGTTGCGGCGCAGGCCATTAGCTGCAGCTAGTGCTGAGCAAACCTAATTAAAGCGGCGGCGCCCGGGCTAATGCTTAGCTTAACACAATCCCCTGTCCCCGCCGCGCTAATGTGATGGAATGTTTGTCAACCTGCCCCTTATTGGCTCCTTAAAGACGCGCGGGCCTATGAGAGGCGGCGGTGCGGGGAGAGAGGGCGGGGGGATGAGGGATGAGGACAGCAGATGAGGAACTGAGTAGGGATAAATAGTAATACATGGAGCGGGGCAGCGGAAACGTTTGTCTGATTCCTCAAAATACTGGTAGGTTGAATATTTAGTCAGTGTTGACTAACCAGTCAAGCTCTTTGTTTATTAATATTGTTGAAATGTGTTTTTTTGTATTAAAGGGACATGCCCGCATTTGTGTTCAGACTTCCTTACTTGTTTTGGTTTGAACCCAAACGTAATTATTTCTATTCCTCCTCGTCCTACGGGCTCATAGACATTATATGTCTGGGTGGGAAAGGCTTGTGCTACCCAACAAAACACCCTTCCACCTATCCATCAACCTTGCCGGCGTTGCCACGGTTCCACAGTCAGCCCAGGTGGTGGGAGGTCTTGGTAGAGGAAAAAACAAGATATTTGATGGTGAAATGTGCTGCAGTGTAAGTTATTTGGGCTTCTTGGTCAATAAGAAATTAGGAAAGAAAAGAAACAAACAGTACACGGTCAAGTGCAAACACATCCAGCACATTGTTTGGACCACCAGGGATTGCAGAAATCAATTATATTCAATTTGAACACTTTCACAAGGGCACGCAGACAAAACAATTTAAGTTCAGTATATAATACAATAATAAATTACACACATTCTAATACTAATAATAGTGAGTTTGATGTGATCTACAGGGTACATACTATTGCTAAGTAATTCTATAATATTATATACAGACATGAAGGAATACATAACGAGAGTCCACTTTGTTTACACAGCTGTTTGTCACAGCAAGAATACACAAAATACTTTAGTGAAATATGCATTACAATTCCCTGTCATAAGTAGAATTCTCTTTCATATATATATATATATATATATATATATATATATATATATATATATATATATATATATATAGACACACACACACAGAGAAAATATATAT
>JAODUG010092496.1:0-11868 GCA_027564795.1 Aphredoderus sayanus | reverse complement strand
TAGGTTTAGCGCCTTCTATCTGCCACAAAGAGCTAGTGATTTGGGTCATTTTGACCTGGAGGACATTACGAGGGTTAAGGTGTGACGACAGCGGAAGCGACTCGAAAACAACAATGGCGGTTCCTACAGATAAACATCATCTGCCAAATGTTTTTTGAAAGCGCCTGCCCTTTTTAAAGCAGTTTTAATTGGCAGCTAATCGTGATACCATATGTATCACGATTTGAAATAATTTCTAATTGTACAAATCTGTAGAATTCCATATGTACACTTAAACATCTATTCTACGGGTACAGATATTTTCTACAGGTATGTATCTTTTCTATGAGTATGCAGATTTGTCCTACACATATTCTACAGTTACGAAAAAAGTCTACAGGTGCAGACATTTTAGTAGAAATCATTTTTACAGGTAGTATAGTGGTGTGTTCACTAGAGGGAGTAGGACTATTGGTACAAAACCTTTCTACAGATCATTTCTTGAGGTACATATCAAATCTACAGAGATGTAGTATAATCTTATGTCCACTAGGGGGAGCCCAATGACTCTTGTGTTTGGCAGAAATAACAGCCTGTGCAATGTTGGCCTATGAGCAGATGGTTAGATATTTAATTAACTCCCCTGTTGTCAAACTGATCCACTACCTCTTTGTGGCAGATAGAAGGCGCCATTTCTAATAATACAGCTGGCACAATAAGGCTTAAGTTTTAAACCCAAGGACAACAGGAGTGTTAAAAGGCATGGAAAAAAACAAACAAATACATAAAGAAATAAAGGAAAATATACACACAGCACTGACACTAAAGAGAACACTACAATCAGGTGGCACCATCTTCTGACACTAAGATGGTGTGTTTGAAACCAGAGGACAACAGGAGGGTTAAACATTATAAATAAACATCACATTATGATTGTTTCTAAATCTTTATTGAATAATTTCATTAGATTGTTGTAGATCTATTTTGATATTGTTACTTTTAATTGGGTTGTTAGCAACAGAAAAAAATGCCCTAGTGACAGCTGTCTAGTGTTCTTCCCACAGGAACGAGACCAGTCAAAGTTGTGGATAGATGATATCAGGAACAAAGCTTTATTAATACAAAAATGCGCATCCAGGGAGGCACACAGGTTCACATGCAATGCTCCACCAAAATTGATCTCACCAGACATGGAAACGTATAGACCTTTAAGTATTCACAGGAAACAAAGGGGGGCAGGGAGGTGTGACTCACACAGGTCACACAAGGCAAATGCATGTTAATTACCATGGCTCTGGAATGCAGCCACAAGGATTGGCCACAATGGAAAACAGGGTGCAAGCTCACATGGAGGGAATTGTCTGTAGGCACAGTTGGGTATCACAGAGTATGATGTGTGGACAGGGTGCAGCCAGGCTAGGTTGCAGAGTACAGTATTATGCTAAATACACACCCCTAATAATAAAACTGGCAATTACAATAGGGTGTGTGTGTATATATGTGTATGTGTGTATATATGTATATGTGTATGTGTGTATATATGTATATGTGTATGTGTGTATATGTATATATATATATATATATATATATATACACACACACAAGACAATGATGCAAAACATAAAGCAATTTCTACAATGGAATGGTTCACAAATAAACATTTCCAGGTTTTAGAATGGCCAAGTCAAAGTCCAGACCTGAATCCAATTGAGAATCTGTGGAAAGATCTTAAAACTGCTGTTCACAAACCCTCTCCATCCAACCTTACTGAGCTCGAGCTGTTTTGCAAGGAGGAATGGGCAAACATTTTAGTCTCTAGATGTGCACATCTGATAGAGACATACCCCAAGCGACTTACAGCTGTAATCGCAGCAAAAGGTGGTGCTACAAAGTATTAACTTAAGGTGTCCGAATAATTATGCTCGCCCAATTTTTCAGTTTTTTATTTGTTGACATAGTTTGAAATATCCAATAGATTTTGTTCCACTTCATGATTGTGTCCCACCTGTTGTTGATTCTTCACAAAAAATGACAGTTTTATATCTTTATGTTTGAAGCCTGAAATGTGGCAAAAGGTCGAACAGTTCAAGGGGGCCCGAATACTTTCGCAAGGCACTGTATATAACCTACCTGGAGTGTAAAAAAAAAAAAAAAAATAGGCCGTCCTAGAAATCATAGCAAGATAAAACAGAAGCAGAACTAAATATTTCCTGCCTATTATATTTGTATCAGTCTTTCTGTTTAGTACAGGCTACAAACATGACAGGAAAACTACAATAGGCTACTCAGAGATTGTATGAGATAGATAGCTTGGCTACCTGAACCAGGGGATCTTTGCACTCTGGACCTAATACATATTCATATGTAACATGGTTATTACCGTACAGCAGTCATGTGAGCCGAATATTTTCCATTAACTGAATATTTGTAACAATAACTGAGAAAGGCTGTCAGTTTACCAGATTACACTGAGGGCGATCTACCAGTCCTGAAGAAGGGAATACCGATTTCATAGTCCTTAATTGCATGTTGAACCAAACTAAATCAACACCAATTATTGCGAGTGTTTGGTGTTGGCGCGCTTTTTCTTACAGTGGGGTATTCAAATCAAATCCTTTGTGAACTTGAAGCTGCAGACACCTGAGTCAAGCAGCAGGTGTCATGCCCAAAAGTGATTCCCCGATTAATAAGTGATTGCGCACAGTTGATTGCACAGTAGGCTACAGCTGCCTTTCTCAGGATCAGTCAAAACCTTCAAATTCATCTAACTTCATGTCCGTGATAATAGCAAAGGTGTGTCTTTGTGAGACTTAAACACTTCATGTAACCGAATAATCACTGTTGTGGACAAATAAATGTTTCATATCAGGCATGGTATGAATAATAGGCAATATGCAACTAAGGTAGGCTATTGGTTTCAATGTTAGTGTTGGCATGTTTGGTAGACTTGTGTCTAATATTCTTGTTGATATATCAAATATTTACTAATAGCTATATTATAAAATCTCTCTTGAATTATCCTTCTCATCTGCATTATTTTTCCTACTCTGTGCCCTATAGATAACAATCCAGTTTTTCATATTCAATATCTTGACTATTGACGTATTAAGTTACATTTGCTACATTAGCACCCCACATCATTGTATTATCGATCAATCGATTGTTCCTGAGCACCCCCGAAACGTAGTCAAGCACCCACATATCACCCGCAATCAAATTCTGCTGGCACTGCCAGGTGCACTAAGCTTGGTCTTTCACACACCATTTTTGTGTTGTCGGTCTATTTCGTGATTTCTTTTATTTTTTATTAACTGACTACTGTCCTTAACTCTCTCAATCGCAAAATAAATTATATGCACGTATATCATTGTCTTCCAACATAAAACATGTCAATGTGCGAAATTATCCAAAGTGAACAACATGGTGATGGGAGGAGCTTTTCTGTCTTACAGTAGGTGGTCTGGACTTTTGCCGTTCATTAAGAAATTTCCAATGATAAGAGGGCACTGTTAAGAGATTGAGAGGAGCTGATTTGATTGGCATCAACTGAAGACTGCTCCACCACCTCTTACTGATACTGTATTCTAAGAATTGGCAACACCTTGACTTGCATACAACTGGGATTTGCCTTGGCTGTCTCCAGTTCCTAATGCAGGGATCCCTACCCACTGTACCGCTCCACCTCACCATTGTAAGGAGACTGTAATATTTGTCAAATATGAAAACCTGTAATGGTTTTTGTTTCTTTCCTCTAGGAAAAGCGAGGCTCTAAGGAGGAGTCAGACAGGGCTGCAGTCACAGACTTTGAAGCCATGGTGTCTTACTGTGAGCAAGAAAGGTCAGTGCAATAGTTTGAAAATACACTGTCACTTCTTGTTTATTGTGTAGCAGCACATACACTTGTACAATTTGGGTAACAATAGTCTTAACTTTTGTTAATGTTTAGTCTTAGTCCAGATATTGTTCAGAAGGTTCAGTGTCTCTGTTTGGAATTCATCCTGTATTGGACAGAGATGGCAGCACTCATGGAAGGTCACGGAAGACTGAAGCATTCATAGTGACCCTGATATTGAGCATAGCATTAGCTCAGGCAGGCCTTGAAGTCAAGCCCGGCTATAATCTCAATATCCAGTTGATATCATGATCAGCGGATTGTTGCTAAGCATACAATTGGTCAAATTCATTCAAGAGGCCTTATTTTAACCCTCCCGCTGTCGTATGGCATTCCAGCAGACTACCAGCAGATGGAGCCAACTGCGGAATCTCATGTCTGTGTTGTGGTTGGCGCCTGCTACTGGCAAATTCACTGTGTCATTTTGACCCATAGGACAGCAGGAGGATTAACAGCCTTAGCCTGTACCCATTCTTGCAGGTTCCTCTGCGACCATTTCCACCCCACCATCTCCTTTCATTCTGCCTCTTCATTTGTATGCATTTTTAGTTGCATCGCAGCATGCACTGATTTTTGTACAATACCTGAGAACACCAGTAGAGTTGCGGAGCAGGGCGCAAGAATTCAACCACGGTGAACTTTTGCACGCTGATTTAAACTATAATTCATAACAATAATGGAAGAGACATTGATTGCAGTTGTTTTTGAGTATCCAGAAATGTCTGACCTAACTTCTCATCTCTACTAAGACATATCATGGCAGGCAATATCATGGAGCCAAAGCAGGTACCTTTTTTCGTCTTTTCTTAGGCAGCAGAGTCTCAAAGCTTTTCATACTCTTGGTATTCCTTTCTATGGTTGGTTCACAACAAGTTAGTGCTTTTAACAGTGACATGTTTCCAATATAAACCTGCAGAGTGCTGTCTTTTGTGCAACATCAGTCTTATCAAAACCAAACTACTTCCATGCAAGTGAGGTTGACCAACGTTTAGCAACCAAGTTTTCTGAGGTACAATGGGGCAAAAAAGTATTTTTGTCAATTTTATTTGTATAGCCCTTAATCACATTGTAATCTCAAAGGGCTTCACAAGAAAGCATTTCACAATGTAACAAACAAACAAACAAACAACACCCCCTGAACCTGCTCCTCTCTCCGGGCAAGGAAAATGAAAAAGGAGGAAAAGATGATATTTTGGCGTTTGTGTCTGGATCATGGTCTTATTTCGAAGAAATATTACTTATTGAGACATTGAGAGGAAAAGCTCTTGGAATCAAGTTTCACACTGCCGTGTTTTAAATGAGTGAACAATTGCGATTTAACGTCTTGTTTAAGCAATAAAGAAGCTACCCTGGAATTAGATCGAGTGTACTGAATAAAACACATCTGCATTCCGCTGCTTCAATGTTTATTTTTGTCGCTTAGCACCCTCCCTCCCCCAATGGGGGCTGCTCGCTGCAAGCCAACAAACCAAAACAAACTCACCCTCGGAGCAAACTGCTGCTCATGGTGACCACAGCGCATTATAGTGGTTGTGACTTTCTGTCACCATAACCATTGCAGAGAAATTGTGTACTGTAGTAATTACAGTACACAATTGGAAACATGTTTACAGCCACGTTTCCAACTGCCGTGTTTAAATGAGTGAACAATTGCGATTTAACGTCTTGTTTACTCAAATGCTATCGATTTTTATCTAGAACTTTCTTTAAGCAATCAAGAATTAATGCTGGAAGTAGATCGAGTGTACTGAATAAAAGCGCAACACGTCTGCATTCCGCTGCTTCAATGTTTATTTTAGTCGCTTAGCAACCTCCCTCCCTGCAAGGCTGGCTGCAAGCCAACAAACAAAACATCAGAGCAATAGCGTGCTGTCTGAAAGGGAGAATTAGCAGACGGGTTCCGACATTGTATTCATTGTGGATCACATTCATTTTTGTCTAGTGCCCAGTACACTCCGCAGTGTACTGGGCTGGGTTGTCAAATGGCTTGGGTAAAAGAAATAACCGCGGGGTCACTGTTAACGGGGTTTCGAAGAAAATGGTTTACCGTAAGAATATTGTATGAACATTCAATATGAATATACATTCATTACGTGAGGTCTTATTTTAGGTGAGTGGAAGCATACTGTAGGTTTTCTCTGGTCAGAGCTGGGCTGTGGTGCGGTGATCACGTGACTCTAGCTTAAATACTCAAGCGAGTTTTGCTTTAGTGATGCTATTTGTAACTAAATGGCAATTTTGGAGTAGTGTAGAACATAAGCATAGACATACACAAGTTCTCTGCCAAAAATGTATTAAATGTAAAATGTTTCCATACGAACAAATAGTAACCTTCGTGGCTTTGAACCTAGGATCTCAGAGTGTGTGGTGTGGTGTGCTTTACCTACTTAGCTAGGCAACTTCTTATAACAACCTTATCTATATTAATGACATAAATACATGTAAGGATCGGAGCATACTGTTTTGTATGTCTACTCATAATGCTTGATAAACTTGATTGATGCTTAATTATAAATGGTGTCTAACAGTCTAATTTACATTTTGAGAGAATAAATAAATCTTCCAAATCTTATCACTTTTATATGACGGACATCTGTATGTATGTGTGTGTGGTCGGTCTAATTTCAAGCTTTATATTGTACCTTATTCAGCACTTTGGTCCACCGCGGTTGTTTTTAAATGTTATATAAAAAAAGATGACATTGTACTGTTTTTAAGTTTGTTGAACCAGCAGAAAGTAATTAAATGTGGCTAGGTCTCTGCTCAAACAGACACCTGCTGTGTATCTGTGCCATCTGACTGCTATAGAGGGTAACAGTGACCGCCCACTTTTTCAGCAGCTCTGGTGCCGGAGGAAAATTTCCTATTCATACTGTGTACATAACTCACTAAGTATTACGCATCCCATAAACCACTGCAAATGCCAGAAGCATATTCTTCCATGGTATTTCCTAATATATCTTATTGTTTATATTATGCCATTATAATAGTATACTATAATAGTGTTGTTTTTATATGTTAACATAAATTATCATGCCTTTCAGTAGGGCTGCACGATTTGAGCAAACAGTAATATTGTGATTACTTGGCAAATATTGCGATATAGTAAGCAGCTCTCATAATTCACTTTCCTTTTTATCAAAGCTTAAAAGCTTAAAACGCCATGAATAAAACCAGAATATAAGCCTGAAATAGCAAGGTTTCGTAAGAAAACAAGTTTCTGCAAAAATATACTATTTGAGGTATCCACATCAAATAAAATACACAAAATTCTGCGCTTCTTATTGCGTCTGACGCTTAGAAGGGCGACGCTAACGGTCACGTGACAAGAATTTATCAAATCTAGCTGAGCTGTTGGGCTGTAAACTCACAATATGTTAATATGTTGATTGATTATATTTATACTATTATGAATTGTATACATTGCACGCCTTCATTTGTAGACTACATGCTCTCAGTAGTAGTAGTAGTTCATGTGGCTATACTGTACTTTATATAATATAGTATATAATGTTATATTTTGAAAAAGAAATTCCATTTGCGTTTTCTTTTTAATTATATATAAAATGATAAGTTTGCTAAAAAATGTTTGAGTTATGCCTCCTTCTAGCCATGGTTGTTCTGTTTACATAGAGGTGCACAACTTGCAGGTGGAGTGAATGATGAGCCCACAGTGAGTAAAAATGTGACGGGAGCAAAAAGCAGACAAAAATTGTGTGTTCTGAGGCTTAAATGAGCAAAGGAATTTTTTTTTAATCTATTAAGCAATTAAATCAAATTAAAGTAATAAAATATCAGCTACATTTATGCAAAATACAAAATATAATTCAAGCATTGGTGTACTCTAGTTGGGAACAACTGAATATGCTTAAATTACCAATTGCTACAAACTTAGTATTGTGTTTGGCTTTACTATAGACAACACCTGTCTCCCTCACTTGGATTATATGGTGATCAAAATGTATTTTTTTTGCACCTCAATATTGGACCATATTATCTTGAAATGCCTTTTTTTTATCCCGTTATTGCCAGACTTTCCCTAAGCAAATCCAAAAATGTTAATCTCTCTGGTTAAAATATCAGAAAATAATTACCCCGTAAGCACAATTTTAATTGTATTTTATAGGATAGTTACTTTTCCGCTAATAATGATAGGCTTTGCATGTAAAACAAAACAACCAGCGGTGTACATGTTTAATTTACTATGATAAAGCGCGTGGCTGCACGCACTGTAGCAACAAACACCTATAAGGTGGGAGATTCTGAGAGCTCAGACACGGGCTGCCAAACACTAAGACTAATGACAATATCGACCATAAATTCAGTCCATTAAGGGCTTAAATTGCTGTTGTCGACTAGACAATGCAACACATGTCATTATATAAATAGACTTGCAGGCGCAGATCAGTTTTGACAGCAATATTACTTCTCAGAATAAACGTAGGCTATCTTGCATTTTAACAGATATTGCATAGGCGAAATAACGTTTGTATACTTGTATTTACTAATGTAATTACCAGAAATAATGCTTTTGATAACCCGTACCACGTACAAACTCGACTCTACTTTGTAACTTCGGTGAAGTTGGCACCACATGATAAGATTCCATTGATTCGTTTTGTGCATCATTTCTGCAAATTTGTGCACGCAAAATAAAAATGTGTGCACAAACTGTTTTAGAGAAATTAAACATTAAATGTGACATCCTCATCACCACATTAATGTTAAAATCATTAACTTGGAGCATTTGTTCGCATCATTTGCATGTTTGTGCATACAAATCAAACATGTTGCTTCTTTATTCTGAGGTTTACACAAGGTAAATTGATTGTGTCCCGTTTGTCTTGTGCTGGAATGGGCCAAATTGCTCATAACATGCAGCCTACATTTTTCTAAAATGGTTTGTGCACCCTTTTTTTCATACACAACTGCAATGTTTGCAACGTGAAAATGCAAAACTTTATTCACTTCGAGGTCGTTTTTTTTTATCTGTCTACAGTCAAGTCTGACGCGATTATTTGGACCTCGCTTTTTTGTTCCTGTAAAACGGCCTTAATACAGCTTGAGAGAGAAACAGAGAATCCGACCATCCCCACCATCAGAACAGCAGCGTTAATAATGACAACTGTCAGACAAACAGCCAAACACAATGAGCAATGCACATTCACTCACGCCTTGCCCATTACATTACATCTGCCATTATAGTAATCCAACTGAGCCACCAATGTTCGCTGCCATGACAACAAACACTACAGATTTTTAGTTCAGGCTTGCCCAAAAGTTTTGTCCCATAAAAAGTGGTTGCCGTCGGTGTCTGCAGCTACGTTTTTCTGGATCAAACAGTGAAACGCTGATGTCATTATTACGACTACGAGGGACAAGGATAGAGAGATACGATATTGAGAGACGCTACCGGGCATCACAATAATCCAATATTCAAAGATTCCTTATGACCAGTCAGCAAAGTGCTCAACAACATTATTGAAGTGAAGGCCACACAAAAGCATCCATCCATACCTAGCCTTGGTGATTATAATATGACACTGCCAGTCAACGTCAACCAAAGACAACAAACAGAAACCACCTGTGCCTATCAATCAACCCAGCGTACCGACACTTGCAAACAGGGAAAGCAATAAAAGGGATTACTTACTGTTACAGTACACCACATCCTATGTTACACAGCTCATGTTATGACATGACAATCGTTTGTCATAACATGAGCGCGAATTCTCGGTTGGTTGTATCCTCGTCCACGATAACTTCTGCTGCTTAATTTCTAAATAAGGTAAGCCCTGGTCCCCGCTCGAAGAAAGGAGGTTTACCTGAGGTGTCAACATCTGCTAGGACCTGACATGCACACCCTACAACAAGCTCATAACTAAGGGCCTTATTTATATATGCGTATGTAGGCTGCGTGCACCACTTCAAAGCCCCATTTATCAAAAACAAAATGTCTTCTAATGTCTATCTTTGAGACACGTACTTGGGTTACATAGCAGGACAATGATCCAAGAGTTCTGCAAGTTCACCTCAGAATGGTTAAAAAGAATAGGGTTTTGTGGCGTACAGTAGTCAAAGCCCTGACTTAATCAGGCTGATCGTAGCTCATGCTCAAATGCCCTCCAGTGGCTGTAATGCTCGAGGAGTGGCGAGGACCCACCAGCAGGGACACTGGGAACAAGTATTACAATAGACAATCACAGACAACAGACTGGGGAAATCATAAGGGCTTAAATACGCAAGTAGACACGATGGCACAACACTGGACCACAGCAACGAGGGGTAGGTGAAATGAGACATGATTAGGACCATTATGGACCGTGACACTTAAACCATGATCCTCTGACCCTCCCTTGTATGAAAATAAAAGTAGGCCTCTCATATGTTGTTATGAGCATATTATATGTACTTATTATAAACTATTAACTGAGTCATTATGAATGCAATGTGCATAATGCCTAGCCTCGAGAGGCCATCCTGATCTCGTGAGCTTCAATTTATTTCGCCTAACCCAGTCTGGAAAGGTTAGGGATCATTGCGATTGTAGTCAGAGTAGCGTCTGAACTTTCAAATAAGTGTTGTCGTTATTGCTACGGGTATGGTTTAGCTGTGACGACAGACAAAGCTTGAAAATAACAATGGCGGATCCTAAAAAGCTTAACATAGATGATGCTAAATTTATATCGGCAATTTTATCTCAACTGAAGACTATCTTCATTGAAAATAGAACAACAGCATTCACAAAGGCATTCTAGACGGAAAATATGTTTTTGCTCTACTCCCAACTGGTTTCCTACGACATCATATCGGTGTGGTTGAAGTTACGGTATGGTTTAACCAATAACTGACTAGATGTTTATTAAAGGAACAGAACAGTTCCCCTGGACGACTCCCCAGATGGAGATGTGAACAACAATTCATCTGGCATGTCAGGTTACATAATGCCCGCTTTTATTGATTCATTTACCAAATGACAGTTATCTCATAACTAACTACCGTTGAGTGGATAAAAGACAAATATATTGTTCTCTTTTGCTAGCAACATTTTTCAAGACAGTATCAAGACAATATCCAGACAGTTGCCTACAATTAATTCTGCCTAGAGGAGCAATATATTGCAGCTTTGCTGTACAGTTTTGATAGTTTACTGCAACATTTTTGGGGAGGTACTTTTCATATCAAGATGGTAAATTTGCACTTTATTCTGGTGGCATACTGTAAATCCAAAATCCAAGTGTAGCCATCGCAGATAACCTCCCCAAAAACAGCCACATACTCATTTCTGCACAGTTGCTGTTAGAGAATTTACCAGAACATTTTAACAAAAAGAAGAGAAGAAAAAAAGAAATTCTAAATAAGGTAAAGTCCAGTCCAAGCTGTATTTTAGTTGTTTGACCCACTGAACTGTGTTAAAATGGTGTGTTTCTAAAGAAATAAAAGAATTTAGTTAACTTTTTGTGTAAACTAAATTCAAAAATGTTGTGGCTGGACTTGAAGTTCCCATGTTTGAAACCACCCGCAGTAGGACCAGGAAGTGAGTTACGCACTGCTCGCTCTCGTCCAAGCACAGATTAGAATATCACTAAAACTGCTAATAAAAGTGGGAGTTTACAGGCCCCACCGTAATTAGAGAGCAGACTCAGGTCACATGGTTGCCAAAAGTATAAGCCCCGCCATACACACTCATATTACCGGCGTCCTGGACGGGAGTTAAGTAAACAGAAATATACTGATTACTACATGTCGTAAAACAACACAGATTGACACAGAAATTAACCAAATAAAGGGATGTACCAGTACAAAATTGATTTTGTAAGAGGAAACAATTTTTATGTCATAATTAAAGCTGGACAAAATGTAAAAGATTTTATCGCGATTAATTTTCTGCGATTAATCGCATTGTTACGTGCAAAATTTAATAATGAATTCAAAAGTAGTGTATTGCGCATTTTTATTGTAAAAGTGCAGTTGTATGAACAAAACTGAAATAGCAG
>JAODUG010092434.1:0-11872 GCA_027564795.1 Aphredoderus sayanus | reverse complement strand
TGAGGCTGTGTGGGGCTGTGTGAGGCTGTGCTGAGGCTGTGTGAGGCTGTGTGGGGCTGTGTGAGGCTGTGTGGGGCTGTGTTAGGGCTGTGCTGAGGCTGTGTGGGGCTGTGCTGAGGCTGTGCTGAGGCTGTGTGGGGCTGTGTGGGGCTGTGTGGGGCTGTGCTGAGGCTGTGCTGAGGCTGTGTGAGGCTGTGTGGGGCTGTGTGGGGCTGTGCTGAGGCTGTGTGGGGCTGTGTGGGGCTGTGTGGGGCTGTGTTAGGGCTGTGCTGAGGCTGTGTGGGGCTGTGCTGAGGCTGTGTGGGCAGGTATGGACTGGGACAGAAATTCAGAGCCCGGGAATTTGAGATGGACAGGCCCTTTTTTATTGGTGGGGGGGGGGCGTGGTGCTAAAACACAACTTTGACAGAAAAGTAACGTCCTTCAATTGGTGCCGAGGCCGAGCAACACAGAGACAGCGTTCAGCTGCAGCCGGTTGGCCTGATCGCGGATTATAAAAACATTAGAAACTGAAACTTAAAAAATCTTCGACCGCCAGCCGTTCCGGTCTGGAATGGACCGGTAAGGGAGTTCTCCCGAACCTCCGTACAGCAGGTACGCCCCTGTGTGTGGGGCTGCGCTGGGGCTGCCTGTTGCTCACAGGCGTTTTATACTTGTAAAACAGTGTTGTTGTCTGTGGAATATTAGTTCCTAGCATGTGTCCTCCACACAGCACACACCTAGTCTGTAGCCTAACAGGCCGGCAGGTCAGAGAGGTCCGACAAGCCTTTGTTTTCTATTTATATAACATACATCAGCCTGTTTATTACAGTACGCGTCTGTTTGTTACGCCCTATGGAGCTCTGTAGTTTGTTTGTTTGGGGGAGTTCTTCCACTGGTGTTTCCCTCATTTACCCCATTCATGGGACTTTCCCAGTGACCCGTTTCCCCAGTGATCTTGTCCTCCACATGAGTGAAGCCTCTTCTCCCTGCGTGGCCAGCGTGCGTGTGTCTCTCTCCCTAACTGGGCGGATCATGCCCGCGCTCCGTCAATGTGTTTCTAATTACATGTTTTTACTGGAAGCCCCAGTTTCCTGTGCTGCCGCCCCATCTGCGAGTGTGGGCAGACTGGGCCCCCGACCAGCGTCCGCAGAGCCTCCCGCAAGCCCCGCCTGCTGAGGGTGGGGGGGTGTCATTACCGGGGTGCCGGGCTGGGGTTTATGGCAAACCACCATCACATTGGGAATGACACGGACACGCTTGTCTGACCATGGGTGTTGCTATGGAAACAGGTAGCCCGGAACACAGCCTTGACCAGGGGGAATGTGGAATGTGGATGCCCGGGTGGAGAGTGCCATCTAAAAGAATTTTAATGTCCGTTGGGAGGGTGTGTTTGGGGCAATTCTTGGTCAGCCCTTCCAACAGTGAGTGACTTTCACTCAAGGCCCGGCTGCCATGGTAACAGACACAGTGGCATTTGGGCATCTAAAAGGCTGGACACTGGCAACACATGATCAACAAGCTGTGACAAGCAGTTTTTAAGTAGAAAAGAAAGACATTCTAGCGATACAGTCTCACTTACAAGTTGAACTAAGCTCTGTATACTATCTTAAACATTTTTTAAGCCATTACTTATTCATATCATCCTTATTAGTGTGGAGGTCGCAATTAAGCATTAACAGAGATTTGTCTACAGTAAACCAGTAGATTAGTCAGACAGTACACCATCCAATCCAAGAACCACATTCCCTGGGGTAAAACTGCTTATTTCACCTTTAAGGGAAATGTGATACCCCAGACCCCAGGCAGAAGAGTGTTGTCAGCTAAATGGGATTATTTCATTAGTAGAACTGTATCGTTAGACTGTGATCATTCAGTTCCCTTCCCCCACCTTAATCAAACCCAGCTATCACTCTGCTAATTAAACAACGATAAAAACAGATTAAAACATATATATTATTAGAATTTTTGATTTTCAATATTTAGTAATAGTCCACATAACAAATAATGCATTTGTCCAGAAGTGAAATCTGTTTTCAAATTGCAGACTGAAGCAGAAAAATCATATTCTGGATGCCAAAACTGCATGTGGAAACTAGAAGAACACAATTGTGACTTGGAGTCAAAATTCTGAAAAGGGTAAAAGTACATAGAAAATACATAAAGAACCATTCTCAACCATTTTGACCCTTTGTGTAAGAGTGGTTTCCTGTCTCGCCGGCAGGACACTCACATTGACATTACGTGCACCTGGGGTTGAGTGCAGATGGGTTTCACCTGGGGTGTTTTGAGCATATTTAAGGCTGGGTTGGGTACTGTGTCTTTGTGGGTTTTTGTGTTTAATGTGTACACTTATGAGTTGAGAGGCTACATTAAACCGTCTCACGTCTCCTTTGTATTTTGAGTTACCTTTTATTAAACATTTTTGGAGCTATGCCTGCTTTTTGCTGTTTTCCTTTCATTCAGCGCCTGCACTCGCACCCGGCATGTGACACATTGCTTATTACAATTGTTGGTCTCATAAAAACCCAGACCAACTGTACCTAAAAAAAACGGTCTGGAAATTTCTGTAATTAAACTAGATACAAATATTTAGATTTTCTTATTGATAAATTGTGACACTTTGGGGCCCCCTGCCACATTTTAAGAATTACTGCCATATGAAGGGGACATGTTTCCATAGTGTTGCACTTGTGTAAACGTTGTACAGTACCATCTCCAATAGTTAAGTCCATACCGTAACCAGGATTGTGATGTACACACACTGAGTATTACTGAGCTTCACTGTCTTTTTCGGGAGATGGCAGATGGCAGATGAAAGACACTGACAAGGCCTGCTTTGAGTTCTGAAGCACAACAGAACATCTAAAGACATCAGTATGCCTCTGGACCTTCATTGTTGGTCACTTCTGTCAACAGATTGTGCTGTGTGCCTTCACTCCACAGTCTCATTAGGAACTACATGGTTTGTCTTTGTGTCAAGTGTCATGACTCACGGCCATGTATACCTGTATAGGCTTAAAGACTGATACTGGATTAATCCACTATCACTATCACTGGAAAATGATGAACCTCCCACAAAAATGATACAGTACAAAACAAACTATGATGAAGCTATGAAACTAAATTTGATGATTATGACTAATGATAATAAAATACTGGTTGGGTAAATAATGTTAATAAAGAAAATAAAATATATACATTTCAATAAACAAAGCAGTAGAAATAAGAAAAATACCCAGCCTATTCCTAAGGTTTGTTGTAGTCCATAGAGTAAACTATGCTGTAAAAATGTATTTGGCGAGCACACTTTAATTTATTGTATTTGAAAAATGCTGTGTAATGGATGCCTCTCCTGGAAGCAGACTTCTTGTTCGAGGCTTACCTTCCCCTCAAGTTTCAGTGACTGCTGCTCGGGGATTTATCGCTAGGTGATGGGCGATGACAGAGAAGACTTTACTGGTCTAGCCAAAACATTTGTGCAAATGTGATGAGAGATCCACCATATTTCTTCACTTTTTCACTTTGGTGAGACAGTCGCTCAATCCCTACCCCCACATTGTTTTTCTCTCTGTCCCCAATAATCCTGCTATTCCAGGAGGTTTTACTGTCCAGCACAAATAACCACAAAAACCAGTTAGGAAAGAGGCCAATGTAATGACTTGTTTTAACCCCCAGAACACACACAGAGACACTTACTGTGGATGAACATTTGTTTTGCTAACAATGACTCGATACTATATATGCAAAATATCTACATGTTTAATAAGAAATACAATGTTTACCTAACATGTTAAAGATATACTCCTTAATTTGTCTGGAATTACCCAATTACCCTTGTGGTTAAATCTCGTATTACACTAAGATGAAACTAAGCATGCATGACCATTGCACTCCTCTCTACTACTTCTCGATATTGCTAATAAGATCACGTTACCCATCACCCTTGTGTTTGAAAACATGAAATTTGTCCCTCTGAACCTGAGCTATGTAACTACTACTAACACACTGGCCACTGACAGTAATTCCTTTGTAACATTGTCTGCCATTGTATGCCAACTAGTTTCCACATGGACTGCTTCATGTCTTATTGACAAGCAGACAAAACCTGCGGTGCACCACAGAATTTCCCGCCACTGGTCATTCAGGACCATATTCCTGACTGCGAGTCTACTGTGAATAAAAGGGTTTCCTTTTTTTATATGATAGGGAAAATGTTCTATTGCTTTAAAAAAAAAGAAGAGAAAAACAGTACAGCTTTTATCATTATCTAAATGACCTGTGTTTGGAACAAGCAGTGAACAAGTGAACTAACTAGTGACACTGGCCTTACTGTTGCCTCAGATGCAGCATCTCTGTTTTGAATTTGTACTGTTTGAAATGGGAGTCCAATGTGAGCGTTTGCAGAAACCAAGCACCGCAGAGAGGGTCTGTTTCTTGTCAACATATAGCGACTGGAGCAGCATTGAGATACACACCTTCCGCGTGTTAATTCAAGCTCTATTGCACACACACACACACACACACACACACAAGCACAAGCACAAGTGTACACATACAAAACACACATTTTTAACTATGGTGTCCGTCCTGAAGTGCAACACAAACAGACACACACACCCACACACATACAAGATTATACACTACAGGAGAAGGGGCTCCAGTGTCTGTGGTCTTTCTACATGCCATTCTGTGAGGTAGGGTCTCTGTCTGAGTCCTCTCAATTAGCCATGCTGAACCTGCTTGCCCGGACCACACACACGCAGCCGGACACACACACACACACACATACACACACACACGTGCGTGCACTGAATGGTAATTCAGGGACATGTTACAAGGGGAGTGACTGCTGTCGGAATGGCCAGCTGCCTGTGCCAAAACACATCTATCTTCCACAGGAAGCTGTTGGTCAAACACACGTCATGGATCTGTTGTTCCCTACTTGTCTGTTTACCGTGCTCACGCACCCACTCATAGCCCGTCACCCACACACACACATCCACGCAGGCGCACATACATTTTAAATGAGTGCACGTGACACGCTCTGTCTCTGGCTCATTTAAATAGAGACGGCGGCGTGAAAAGACGGCCAAGGTCAGAGACCTCCAGTATAAAGCGCTCTCCCACGCACATTTTGGTGTCAACAGACGCTGTCACAGTGGCTTGTGTAAACGATACACACCAAAAGCATGTGCGCATGAGTACAGTAGCACGCGGTGAAGTGAACACATCAACAACTGGTTTGTCCCTGCTCTCTTCAAGCCCGTTGCTGTTATCAGCGACGTATTCCTTTAGGTGTGGGCCATATCTCACGTACAGTAGGCTGAAGTACATCCTCTCATGGACCTGATGACAGGAGAAGATGACAGCTAAAGGCTCTATCTCCAGCTGTTGCTGTGTGAGGATGCCTACGAGGAGTTGTGTCCGGTACCACGTTTGGCCACCGGGAGCACTGCAATGAAAAAGCAAAAGAAACAAGCGGCACAGAAGAGAGCCCTCTCTTCTTCTCTCCCGCCACGGTACGCTGGTTGGCACAGGCTTGACAGAGAGTGCACGCACAGCGCCGGGCGACGCTCTGGGCTGTCACCTACGCACAGTGATTTATAGGGGCATGCGTTCATCCTCACTTGTTGGGGAAGCTGGTGAAGTAGGGACGAGATTCCCCACAGGCTCTCAAACAGTGTGGTCTGTAAGACATCAGCCTTGATGCCATAACTCCTAAAGCCCGGCCCAACAGTCTGAGGGATGAGTGAGGCTGACCTGGGTACAGACAGGCCAGGAGCTCAGGATCCTCAGATCCTCATCAATTATCCCTTTGTATAAATATATATATATATATATATATATATATATATATACCTTCCTGTCCATAAGTACAGTAAAATGTGGAAGAAATTGCGCTTCTTTTAAAGGCACACTTGGCCCTGGAATTATCCATGTGGTTGGAACCCGCGTGCAGAGAGGCTACTCTACTCCTCCCCCTTGCTAGGGGGCGGTCATTTGGGATTCTCCTCTATTGAGTATACCTTTATAATTAAAGGCAACAGTGCTTACAATTATGTAGCCGATATAGATGCGGCATTTGTCATTTACAACAGATGTACCTTGTGGACAAACGTATTTTGTCTGATCTCGTCGGCTGAAAACAACCAGAAACTAAACATCCGTTGAAAGCAAATGAAAGCCGCCGTATTCACATGCTCAGGTTTCAGCTTGACTTGGGACAGTTTACCTCCATGTCCCTGAAAGACTCTTTGATGCCCTAACCCTCTGTTGCTGTGCTCCAATAACAGACAATGCAGCGTGTGTGCTTGTGTGTGTGATTGTCTTTGTGAATGTGGGCGACCCGTATATTTATCTTCGGCACCAAACCTTCACAATCACTGATCTCACGTCTATGTTTTTCCGCCACACAGTTTAGACTGATACGATCGCTAAGTTAAATCATGCACAAGGAAACTGTGGACCGCTCACGTCGAGCAGCGCTATCTATTGAGCCATTGTAGTGTAAGCCATTTCTTAACCCTGCACTTTCCACGCCAAATGACTGAGGTCGCTCTTAAGCTCTATTAAGAAGTACTGCAGTTATTTATTTGCCCCCCCCCACCCTGCTCTGCACATGGCCACAGGTGCGGGGCGAGGCCAGGGGCCATTGGGGCAACGGCACACCAAACGCAGCAGTCTCTCTGGGACACGTAATGGCACCCTCTCTGGCTCGACTAATGGACCTGACCCCCAGGTATCCAGGCACGCTGTTTCTGTGGACCATTAGACCCAATGTGTACACACTGAGGACCGGTGTAAGATGGCTGAGCCGAGACCCAAACGATGCAGTCATTTTAAACTCCCAAATCTCTTGTTAATAGCAGCACTTTGCTTTTCTACAGGGAAGGGGATCTTCTATTAGAGCATGCGCGCCGATAATGGTTTACAGAGACGACGTAACTTCAGGCATGGCGATTTCATTTGCAATACATCTTTCAAGTCATATCTCTTCTTACAGAAACCTAAATATTGCCAGAATGTCTAAGAATATGCCTACTTATATCATTTAAGAAATATCTAAGCATTTATTTAACTTCAAAGATTTGCAGGATCCCAGTTTTTTCCCAGAGTTTTCGTTTTTTATCCATTACTGATCTGGAAGTCATATACACCCCAATTGTAGTTTATGTATTTGGCATATGTATTGTAAAATAATAATGTAATTCTAGATCACAGAGGTTTAAATACTGACTACATTTATCACCATGCTTTGCAGTGTCACAGCAAACTGGATGCTCTGCTGGGGTCTTGTTTGGAGTTGGCCTCTTGGTGAAGGGCTTGTGTTTAGAGTTGCGAGCTGCGCTTTTCGCACAGGTCACCTCCGAAACAGCTTTTGATTCTCTTTGTTGTCTTTGTTCTCCAATCAGAAACGTGTTTCTGTTTGAGTTTCATTAGAAGCATGTCCTGAAATTGGATCCATCCCTTTGTACACTATAGAACAGGAACCGTGTGCAACCTAACTGGAAGCAGTCTTTTTGTGAACTGTGTGTGTGTGTGTGTGTGTGTGCGTGCGTGCGTGCGTGTGTGCGCGTGCGTGTGCGTGCGTGTGTTTGTTGTGTGTTTAGTGTGTGCCTGTGTAGGTGTTTGTTTCTGTGTGCTGTGCTGGCTTGTGGGTGTCTGCGTTCGTGTTTGCATGGGTTTGTTTGTGAGGTGAGGTGTGTGTGTGTGCATGAGTGGCCTTGGACACACACGCACACGATTCAACACAGACCTTTTCTGCTCTTTGTGAAATAATATCCTAATCTGCATGGCCTAGCAGCACCATGTATTCAGTGCATATGACATCATTTGTACCCCTCAGACACATTAATGATTGTTTCATTTTCCTCTCCTGCCAGGGAAACACCCTGTAACAGACGCACGCACTTAGCATACATTTTCCACAGGAGCCAGCAGCCTGACATGGCCGCGTCGACGCCCACCGACCCAGCAGTGTGTTGTGGGTTGAGGGAGTGACGACGTTTACATGCACACACATATTCCACTATTTTTCACAACACACGTCTGGTGGAAACCAAATATTGACATGTTCTGAATAATTGTGGCACATGAGCGTATCAGCCCCTCGTTCTAGCATCCCCCAGAACCCCACGCTTCTGCCAAAGTCTTGAGATTCACGCCAAACTAGAAACACGGTACCCTCCATACGAATGTGGGCGGCTGTAAGCGGAGGGGTAGAGAACGGTGGTGGTGGTGGGGGGAGCTACTCAGCACTCCTCTCTACTCCTCTCCTCAGCCTTCAAAATGTGCTTCGCAATCACAACAATGTTTTTCCATCTACAAGGGCTATTCCGGGGACAAATCGAGGAGTGTACCTCCTGATGGTTTGCTCATGTTGGGGAGCGCTTGCAAACAGCCAGGTAGGAGGTAGCAAACCGCTAACCTTCTGAGGTTTTTCTATTGCAGAGACAGTTCTGACCGCGGTTGAAGAAGTGTCCAGAATGCATTCATTAGCCCAGAGCTGCTGTGAGGGAGCCAGTCTCCGCTTTCACATCATCACAGGAGCTTCACAACCAGGCCTCTTGGGAAAGGGAAAGTGAGCAGAGGAATATCAGTGCAGCACATGTAGTCAAGAGCTTCCAGATGCAAAGTGTCAGTATTGACGACACTGAGTGACGACGGGGTGACTGACAGGCTCTCAGACCGGAATATCACTCAGGCAGAGAGAGAGAAAAATAAGCCTGTTCTCAAAGGGAACCTGTGTTTGTGTACGCACGTTGCTGCTCTCGGATTAGGGAGCTCGCTTGGCGGGCCACAATACTTGCTGAGGCTGTGTGCGTGTGCCTACAGTATGTGTCTGCATTTCAGCCGATGAAAAACATTTTCCACCCTAGAAGAGACTAAAGCCAATGTGCATTTATAACCTTGTCCGTTCATGCCTCCTATGTCTGATTGCGCATATGCTGCACTGTATACGTGTGTCACAGTAATTACAGTGCACGTGTAATACAGCGCGGCACAGCCAGCATGCGTGCGTACCCGCAGTGAATCTGTGAGCCACAAGGAATGCATACAGTCAGACAGGGAAACCCCAACTGGAGAGAGGTATAGGCGCTACATTCCCAAACAGGAGAGCAGGTCCAGACAGCCAGTCCCTGCGGTGGCACACCTTCCCCCCGGCTCAGCCGCACGCGGAGAGCGGATTAGCACGCTTAAGCTAGGTTGGGCACCCCCATTCCCCCTTGGTCGCCAGGTCAACGCTGCGATATATACCTTAATTACGACTCAAAGGCGTCGCTCTGGGACACGCCTCCATTACGGCTCAAATGGCATTAGAGGGAGGATTAGCCCCGCAGTTTCATGCTGGGCACAAAGTCACTCTCACTCTCACAAGGGTCGGCCATATGTCAGCCAGATGTTGCTGGCCTCACTGCCCCATCAAAGAAACAATTAAGGACAATTATCGCAACACATAAATGAATTTCATCCATGATTAAGATGTTCGGCTGGGGGAAGCCCGCTCTCAGCCAGGTGGTTGTAATCTTGATGGCCGTGGCGGTGAGGCTGTGCGAGAAAGGGGCGAGAGAAAGAAAAACCCTGCCGAGCCTGTTTATTCAGGCACTAGTGCGGGTCTGGTCAAGTGCTCCCCCAATGTTGTTCACCCCCAGCAGCACAGGCATCTGCCCCTTAATACTGCTTTAATGGAGGTCATTCGTTTTAATGGGGCCTCATTTCAAGCTGCAATAATTAGAGGCATGTAGTGCACTTGTCTGGGCTGCGGGATGGGGAGCGCGGGCAGCCAGGGTCCCCGCTCTCCAAATAAACAGTGAGCATGCGAACCGCGGGGATCTCACGGGGTGAGCCAGTGGCCCAGCTCATGGTCACGGAAAGGGGAGAAGGTAGTTCAGCTGTTCGGAGGAGAAACTCAAACCATGTCCAGCGAAATGCAAACCACATTTGTGTAAGTGGGAAGAAGGATGACGGTCTGGCCGGGGCTAGCTCGGAGGATAACAGAACAATCAGGCGTAATTGGGTTTGAAACGTTGAGGACACAGGAGCAACCGCCGCGGCGCTACAACGAGATTCCCATGTCAATTGTTTGTCAGACCGCAAAATGCGCGGCGTACAGAGTTACCCTACCGCAGTTCCGCCCAGTCCGGGATCAAACTGAGCCGCACTGTGAATAGGTGAGCTTTCATATGTGTGTGTGTGTGTGTGAGTGTATGTGTGTCCATGCTATCAAAACAGGAGAGACAGATGAAAAGCAGAGCGCATGGGAGAGAAAGAAAATAAGTGAAACATAACCGCCGGGCAAGAGGAAAATAAACGCGACAACCTGACCTTTATGGGGGCGAGGTGAGCCCCCAGATGCAAGACGGCTGGACGGAGATGAACAGATTCTCCCGAAATATCTTCAGACAAATGAGAGATACACTACAGTATGTGCTGCCACAGTGCCTTCGAGCATTCACGGAGGTGTGATGGCGTTACATACTGTAGTGATTCTCAGCTGCTATGAAGTGGCTGTCACTATCTACTGTGTGCTAAATCAACCCCCCCCCAAACACAAACTGTACAAAAAGATTAACACAAAAGCTGATTTTCATCAAAGACAAACAATGTATTTGGTTTGTATTCATAAAACGAAACACATTTTATTAAAGCCACATACATCTTATCCTGATATGTCTGTTTACGCCGGATAAATATCTCAAAGGCTACATCTTAGCTAAATTAAAACCAACTCCCCGCAGACAGAGATAAAAATATCCCTGGATAATTTATGTGTTTACTCCTCAGATTAAAGAGATCCATCTTTCAGGTGTGTCATCTACCCAGCATGCCTTGCTGGTGTCAGCTGGTATAATGTTGATGTATGATCTGTGAAGAGGTGGCTTGTTTTTATCTGCTGCGAGCTGACGTGGGATGGTTGTTATATCTTCTGAGCAGAGCGACTCGGGTTAGCCGCCCCTGCTCCCTTTGGCCCATCGGCCGGCCGAGGGAGCTGATGAAAGCAGGGGGTCCACCTTGCCTGGACAGGCCGCATCCATCAGAGGAACAATGTGTCAGACTGTGAGAGGACAGGGGAGTCATCCTCAGGGCCAGGACAGGGTCAAATGTGGCTTGAGCTTGATATCAACACAGCAACAGGCAGAGTGAATGTGAATAACAGCCATACGAACACATAACGTGTCAGGACAAACACATTCCTGTCTCATGCTAGCCTCTGAAGAGGTTGATCTTCATATCCCTTCACACAGTTAAAGGTACAATCCCAGTGCACCATGGGGCATAAGCTTGTAGGGGGAGGGGTAGGAAATGTGCCTAGTCGCTCTATAGGGGGAGGAGTAGAGAGGAGTGCGCAGGTGCTCCTGCCATTGTTCTCCTTGTTACAAGTAAATGTAAATGGCAATGCTTCTTTGCAATGCGTCAAAGAAGTAATAAATGGTGTCTCTTACTGTGTTTATACTGTAAGTCATTCCTGTCCACAGGGACTCAGATATTGGTTGTACACAATAGATGGGAAACAACAAGGAACAAAGAAAAAGAAATGTGTGTTTTTTTGTATCTATACATTCAACCACAGACAGACTGGAAGACTTTGAAGTGGCTTTAGAGGGCTGATGATGGGCATGTAGCCCAGGCATACAATGCAAGTGTTTCAGCTTTTACAGTAACCCCTCTTCGTGAGATAAAACACCATTCTACCTCCCTTTGGAGCCCGGCACTGGGATCAGAACTTAAGTTCAACAGGCCCTCTGCGAGTACCACAAGCAGTTTATCCTCAGGGCTTGGTGTCTGTCTTGAGTCTGTGATCATATAATCTTCATATTCTCTCTCTCTCTCTCTCTCTCTCTCTCTCTCTCTCTCTCTCTCTCTCTCTCTCTCTCTCTCTCTCTCTCTC
>JAODUG010092423.1:0-11873 GCA_027564795.1 Aphredoderus sayanus | reverse complement strand
TTTTAAATTAACCCCCCCCCCCCCCCCCCCCTATATTCTGTCCTCCAAATGATTATGCTAATTAATGCGCGGGCTACTTAATACACCCGATAGGATGGGAATGTGCTGATGCCTCGTTGCTATAAGGTGAGAATAACAATTTGGCCAAAGTTAATGGAGCTCGGCGACAGGCTCCTTCTTACGGGTCTTCCCTGACCTCCTCCGACATAATGAACACGTGGCGCACACCTGCCTCGGCCGTCCGCTTGACACGCCTGCCTGCCCGCTGGGGCGCTCTAAACTCCATAAGCCCCAACAGTCCTAGTGCGGCGTAACACTATTCTAATGGGTACAAGGGTGTTTAACACTTGACTTGTTTTGCGAGACTCCCATTTGTGCCTGCGCTTGCGAGGCACATATTGCCATGGCATCGGTATCTGGTAAAGGTTTATTAACCTTGAAATGAATCCGGACTAAGGCGGCCTTAGCCCCTGGCTTTAGTAACTATGGCTGAAAGTGAGAATCACCTCATTCACTGTTTTGGGATAATGGTCATCTGGGGACTTGAAGGGTAATTCATTACCATCACTTCTTTTCTTTTTTGTCTTCCGTGTGTTGTCATACAGAATCTCCCCAGGACTGTAGATTAATTGATAAAGTGTTGCCTCTGAGCTATCTGAGCTTCAGATACATTAAATGTACCTTGACCTCTCTGACAGATACTGTACACATGCTGTAGCTGTGTTTATTATGTCTTCTATCCATATATACTGTACAGTATACAATATATACATTAAACTCTGTTAGTCCTTGTCAGATCATGCCTCTTAGTTAATATACATTTTTCAACCCACTTGTGTTGTATAGGGTGCAGGGTAGTTAGGGTGGTAATGTCCCAGCTGAAAGGCTATGCATTTGTACCCTGACATACCCAGCCTACCTGTAACCTGTGAGTAGAAGGTCTAGCCCTTACATGCCCCTTCATATTGTACTTGAACAGTAATTGTACTCATTGTAAGTCTCTTTTAGGTAAATGTGTCCGCTAAATGCTACATATAAATGTAGGTCATTTAGCAGAAGCTTTTATCCAAAGCGTCTTACAATGAGTACAACCACAGGAGCAGATAGGGGTCAGCCATCTTGTAATTGTAATTTTGTTACCATAGAGAGGACGACACAGTGCACTGTTGCCTTTGTTCAGGATGGTGTACCGGAAAATGGCATGATCTCTGATCCTATGAAGTTAAGCAAAGCATTTTAGCCAGCCCTTTGATTTGTCATCAAATGCCATGCTTATGCTGTTAAGGCAAATTAGACTCTTAAGATAAGACTTTTTGACATTTCAAAACATTAATGTTTGAAATGTTGTGTCAAGTAAACGTGCTGGATTTACTGCGTGTACCTACAAAACCAGGCCATCGTATTTCACCACGACATGCAGAGTAGCAACACAATGCTCTTGCATGGGCGTGGCAAAATGGCTCGCTAGCGCCCCCTACAAAGTGGCACACCTGATTACACCGGGACACATTGAAAGTTTGACCATAACCTGCCAGAAGACACATCCAAGTATCCATTCGGCTCTTTGATTACAGCACGACGATCTGATCAATGTTTTTCATGCATTTATGCCAGAAGCTCTGTCCTCATACAGCAGGACCCATGCAAGCTTTCTAAATAGCGTGCGGGTGCCACACCAGGAGTATCACAGGAAGTCTGTCCCAATTAATAGAGTGACCTGGTTGGCAGCTGTCGCTCCAGTTCAGACAATGCTGCCTAATGAGACTGACATTTTCACAACAAGATCACAGTTGCTCTGGTTTTAAATCCCTCCCCCCCTCTTCATTTTAATCCCTCTCAATGCTGCCATGATAACATTTCTGGTTTAAATTGCAGAACTACCAATCTTGTTGTCTGGTGCGTGCGAGCTTGACATTTACTCCATGAACACACATCTTTTTCAACATTGCAGTAATATAATGTATTTGTTATAGTTTCATTTCAGAACATTCATATAATATTAATTTATACTTATGTTTCTTTATTTCTTACTTTTGTTTACCATTTCTTGCGCCAAGAATACTTGCAGGTATCGTGTGGCAATACAATACCTGCATTAGAGAGGTTTCCAGCACTACATTAAAAGTAGTCACTAGTGATGTGTTGGTCAGGGTTTTTTACAACCTGCACCAACCTGACCCGCTATGAGAGCCAACCCGCACCGCCCGACCCGCACAAAATATGAGCTCATCAACCACCTGAACCCAACATTCGCCAACTTGAGCCTGTATTACCGATTATTACCGTAATAATCGGTAATACCGATTTCTAATGTAATGCACATTTCCAAGGAACTGGCATATACTGGCAATATTTCCTGATAAGCTTTTCCAAACCTGCCCAATCCGCCCGTTACCGGTCGCACCGTGCATCAGTAGTAGTCACACCTTGAACACATGACAGATTTATACAGTAAGAGCATTTATCGATTACCTCCAATGTTGTCTGAATTTAGCCTAATACTGTCATCCTGTTCTGAGTACAAAGCAGATTAAGTTATTCCTGTATTTCATCTGCCCTCCAGGTGTCTTGTCAGCTGTAGTCAAACATGAATATATACAGATGGAGAAACTATTAATTTTCCTTTAAGACAAAAGTTGGAAAGGGATATGCAGCTTGGTAGGAGAAGGAACAGTAATATCTGTCAACAGTGTTAATAATGCATTTCTCTTTCTTGTTCTGGGACTGATCTCTCCGGGCCAATCTTTTCCACATAACAAATCGGATAGAGAAGTCACAGCTCTCAGAGGATGAACCCTGGCTATATGGCAACTGCTTCCTCAGCGGAAGTCTTGCCTTGGCTTAATGGGGTTTAAAATAAATTGTATGTTATGATGGAAGCTCATTTCGATGGTGCATATGGCTCAGTTTAGATCATTTTGTAATTTGTACATGTGCATTGTAAGCATCAGTGATCAGTTGCAGGACTGTTTAAATTGCATCACATTTCATATATATTATCTACCTTATTTTGAATTCCTTATTTTAATTTTCAAAACGTATAATCAAGTTTAAATCTCCCGTGAGACCATCAATGTAATATTACAAGTACCAGAAAAATAAATGAATGCATATAGAACTTTTAGTATTTGACAGCATAATGTACACTACGGTATACATGTTAGTACCTTTAACTCATCCTGTTTTCAGGGACACATCGTAATGACTAGAAGCGTCTTGCGTCCATGGTTGCTCAGCCATGAAATTGTGCCCCTGACCTTGATATCATGAGCATGATTCAATAACTAACATACTAAGTTTTACTAGATGTGTGGCGCGAGTACGTTAAACATGATGGAACGGCGAAAGTGCTGACTTGGTTACTGATACAGTATTCCATTTTTACTCTTTAGATTTAATTAACTGTCAGTGTGTGCAATACACTTTTTCTCAACTATGCATTCAATAGACACCCACACAAGTTTAAAACAAATCTATAGCATAATCTATCAATGACCTGTGTCAAATAATACCAATACAATTTACTCAACACAGTCCAACAAGGAATTAGCGTATTAATCAACAGCAAAGTAGTATGATAGTTGTGTGTTATGGATTCACAACGGATTTCATACCTCCAAGGAAATGTTTCATCATTGGTATTGCCAGTGTGGTACGACATTAGCTTGACAACCAATGACATTCCCATCGTGCTTTACATTATTATCAGCAGAATACAAGACATACAAATGTGTACGTTTTCCTATTAATATACTAAAAGCATGCTTTATTAAACTGCCATCCCCCTCTCTCGGGAAAAATCTATAGCATCTGCCATTTTATACCAGCAGCCTATTAACCCCTTTTAGAAATAAATAGCTGCAGTGTGGCTTTGTTCTGAATAAGCACTGATTAAAACTCAGAGTTGTCAGCATCGATGTCCCCAATAGAGAGTAGGTCAGCCATCCACGCCTACACATGCTGTGTAGAAGTTTATAAGGCATAATTACAGGGGAAAATCTATCAAAAAAATCTGCAAATTAAAGTACTTTCTCATGCTTCCCTGACAAAACCAATCTATTGCCACAATGTACTACTAATACACCATAAATAATGCTATGAGCACCAAAACTTGGGCACATATTCAGGTGCAAGTTGCAGACAGTTAAATCTGGAACAATTGCAGTCTATTTTAGATAAATGTAATGTCTCCAATTATTTTTATTGTTATGAACTCCAGACTACATCCATAAAATACAATACAGTAAACTATTGTACATGGAACACACATATTTCGCTCAGGTTAAACTATCAGAAGCACATCCAAGACATTATGCAGTCTCTGCTTTACATGAATGTTGTCACCTAAGGTAGCCTTTATTTCAACCTTGTTAAATGTAGCAAATAAATACCGTACAATGCCAAGGTTGGGTTAAGCAAATACGTGACAATTTACATGGGCTGATAATATAACACACACTTGAATAATAAATGCATCTCGGATTTCTTTTTTGTGTAATTTTACAGGCCCGACAGGCCTATGATGGATTCGGAGTGGCTGGCAGAGAGGGAAAAATATATTCACGCATCAGCACACAATTGTTCTTTAGTGTTTCAACCTGGCAAACAGGTTGGCTAACACAAGGTTCTGGGTCTGTTGGGATATGTAAACATAATTATGCTGTTGCTAGAAAAGAGATTTGTCTTTGATTATTCATAGCATACTGCAGCAGACAAACTCTGCAACTCATTTGTTCTGTATACGCAATGTAGGCCCCAGGTGGAGCATTTGTGAAATCCTACCGCAAAAGAAGGTTGCTTTTGTTCTAGAAGAGAAGACATAAATGCATAAAGTGTGCATAAGTGTGGTGACAAAGACTGTAGCAGACCTGTTTGTAATACATTAAATAGAACCTAAATTAATTAATTGGCACAATGTTGCTTAACATAAATGAAGTAATAATTATTTGAATCTTTTATACTTTCGTGGTGGATGTTTTTAACATATGAATAGTTTCTTTCTATTTCTGTTTTATGTTCCGGCTTTTTGGGAATTGGTGGAGTGCAAGTTGTTCTGAACATACAGTACGAGTTACAGATTAGTAGATCAATGTATATTACTACTGTACCTAAGTATCATCAAATTAATTCCGCTGGGCTCCTCCTCCTAGTCATGCACATTTTCACTCACAGGGTGTTATTCAAACGTTAACATTAGGTACTTTAAGCAATGATGGTTTGAAGTGCCGCTACGGCGACCGGAAATGTACATAGGCTTCTGCTGTAGCGTGGCTAAGTTTAAGCAGACAGGGCTTGTACGGTCACTACGGTGACCAGTGTGAACTGTAGCTGACATGGCTAATTTAGATATAAAAACATAATTAAAAATGAAGAAGTTATTAAAAAATACGTATTTCCCTGTCAAGAAATGTTGTTGTTTTGTTGTACTAAAAACGGTTTAAAACACAGAATCATCTTGCGTAGCAGAGACTACGGGAAACCAGTAGTTTTGCCGAGCTGCCAGCTATGGCGGGTAGTCAAAAGAACCTCTATGCAAATGAGCAGATAACTGCTTCCGGTCACAGTAGCTGCACTTCAAACCGCCATTGCTTAAACTCCCTATTGAGTTGTGGTGGACGCAATCGCGGAAGTTACTTTTAATGAACGTGCCAGCCTTGTACGAAATATAAACCCTGACTGAGTTTGCTGTTACTTAGCTGTGATGTCAATTATTAATATTATCATTATTGTTGTTGTTCTTACGCTGTCATCTGAAGGTGAAAGACAAAGCAGAGAGGACAGATCAGACCGACGAGGAAACCAATGAGTTATAGCGTTGCGTGTTGTCAGTTGTTATTTCTCTTGATGTGCTGTGAGGAGATTATGACTAGGCCGGGAGTCATCTCTCATTCTGCTCATGACACATCATTTCAGAATCATTGCAGCGAGTTAGCGCGTTACCGTTCTGAGATTGTAATAAATCCCCATTGGTTCCCAATTGTTTAGGCACTCCATCAAAGCCCTTACAGGGCTTTTGAATAGAATACCCTGCCTTCATAATTTTCAATGGATATCCATCTCCCATTCGGAGACCAAGTCTAAAGGAAAGAAATACACACCCTGCCAGGGACAATCGGACTATAGATTCAATTGAAGGTGGTCTGGAAGGCTTCCCTGTAGGGTTGCAGCTATTCCATTTCGTCTGGAAGGCATCCCAAAGGGTGTGGTGTGCATTGAGTGTTTTGAAAGCAATACTTGTATTAGATGGGAGTCAGTCGTCTGGCTCAACATTCTGAGAATTCGTGACTCAACGCCCCTCTACGGACAAGTGGCAGTAGTCGGGAACCCAACGCGGACCCAAAGTACACCGTATTTAGCATGTGACTTTTCATTATGTAGCATTTAGATATTTAAATGAAGGGGGCCTTGTCTTTTTCCTCTGTCATCGTGGAGGACACATCTCATGTCAAGCCTGTGTTGTTAATGAGGGCATCATAGGGCAACAGCTGCTGCACACTCTTTGATATAATAATCAGTGTGCAATGTAGGTTTTGGAGTGGGAAATGTACACATTAATAAACATTATAAACATATTTACACTTTCTGAAAGCGCTTATTGCTTTGAGTGAGCATCTAATTAAAATCACTTTTTTACCATGCATTATTCAACTTGCTAACCTTTTGCTTTGAAACGTCCAATGAAGACAAATAAAAAAGGTCAATTTGCAGTTTGTATGCAGTCCAATGGCTAAGTAAATGAGACACAGGCTTTCACTTTCTTACGTGACCCAACTGATCTGGCTTTCTGTTCAGCCACAGCACTCCACCAGCGAAGCCATTTACAACAAAATGCTTGATTATTCCAAAATACAAACCCTCTCCACACCAGTGGACATTTGGCTAGGTTATGCAAAGAACTGCTAAAAAGAAACGGGAGGTTATGCAAACTGTACTTTTTCATTCATGGTACGAAGCGTAACAAACAGGTAATACAAAAATAAGTAAAGAAACAAAACAGTAAAGATTATCCCAAACCAATTTACCAGATTGCCAAGCAGGATAACTATAATGTAGCTCTGTGACCACGTTAACCATGACTCAGTATGAGGTTCAGTCGACACAGTAATTCATAGGCTCTACCCTCTCCACCCCCTCCTCTTTATATGCCTCTTAAGAAGGGCACCGCTATAAATTTGGCAAGTTCTGACTCAGCGGAAAGCTAAACTGTGAAACCAAACTCGGAGGCCTCTTATTCCTAACATCAAATCCATCTCCTCCAGTCTCTCAGATGGCCAAAGATTGTTCCTGTATCATATGTCTGTAATAGGTCCAATAACATCAAAAGATGAACAACATAAATTTCAATCCTGAGCCTTCCTGGGAAGAGAAGTGTAGAGGTATACTGTATTAGAGGCACTGGCCTAATAAATAAAACACAACAAATACCATAAAGTACCATATGTTTACTGAACTAGCAAGCATGGCATGGGTGCCTTTGAAACAACCATACATTCAGTTTTATCTGCCTGTCAAACAAACCTGTCCTTCTAAATCTACCACTTTTCTTTGGACACACTTTATTTCTTCTTCATGTTTCAGACTTTTTATCTTCTATTGTGTAACGCTTACAACATGCTGCAATTACAGTAAAGAGGAAATCTGTGAATAGAGCACAGGGGCTGAAAAAGCAGAGTCACTATGAGAGCACGGCAATGTTTATAGAACGAAGGCACTGCATAAATATATAATTGTGGTTAGTAGAAACTTGGTTATTTTATTTGTCCTGCCGATAGTAACCTACAGTAATGTAGCTTCACGAGACCATTCTGATCCCACAAGCTCCAATTTTATTTTGCCACAAGTATCAATCAGGGCCAATCAATGTCTATGATTTCATGGATATGAAGGTAAGAACTCAAATTGTAATGTATGTAATAATACATTTGATTGAAATGTATTATCACCACCTTTATGACAAACTTTTGAATTAACCCTCTTGATGCCCTTAAAATATAGTCTTAAACCACCAGGCGACGCCATCTGATTGTCTATGATTGTATGTTTATTTTATTGTCATTGCTGTGTGTATTTATTTCTTTATTAATTATGTCTATATGTTGTTTTATGTGCCTTTTTAACCTGTTGTGCTCAGGTTTCAAACACACTTTTGACATCATGTGTCTGTGTAAGCTGTCAAATTAGGTTTAGTGCCTTCTATCTGCTACAAAGAGCTAGTGATTTGGGTCATTTTGACCCTGAGGACATCACGAGGGTTAAGAAATTCAGAATGATTCACGTGGCCAAGTAAAACCATAGTTTGCGAGATCAGGATCAGTCCTTACTTACAGTACATGGTGGCTATAGTGGCTGTTAATGAAAGGGGCTAGAAAGTATGATACTTTGTTGATGCAGTTCCTCCTGTGCTATGCTTTTGTAATGATTGTCATTGCATGTTTGCAATACATTTACATACTGCACTTGACTCATTTGTTCATGATGTGCACACATTCAGTTTGTGTTTCATACTGTGCAGCACATGTCTAAGGGTACACACAGTATTTCCAGATTGTTAGGCTTTCTTGGCCACTGTATGTTTCCCAACTAACATATACTATATTAATAACTTAGATAAATGATAGATACAAAGTGAAAGAAAGTGTTGTAATAAATCAGGCAATTACTTGAGTCTAGACAACATGGGTTGACACAGGCCTAATGCCCTCAATATTTCTAATACTGTGTGAACATTACTGAGATACTGTACTGTAGTCTCATTCTGAAAACAAGCATTACATTATAAATACAAATGTTCAGGAAAACAAATGTTTAATGTATTTTTATAGTTTATTTTACAAAATAAATATATTTTACATTTTGCGACATTAAATATAGCTCTCTGTACAGCATGATGAATGATACATTTGTATTTGTGGGTTTGGCAAGAGCGATAATACCCTCAGATATGCAACAGCTTCTTAGGCGATCAGACAGCCATCAACGTTTTCTTTACAGAAGACTGCAAGCAGATAATGCTTCTTGCCAAAATGTTTCTGAAAGATTAGCATGTTGGTGAACCAACATTTTTAAACAATCTTTGATTCATTATGCAACTAGTTGTCACTGCATGTTCTTTTGGATACTGCAGTCACTTCGGCTGGTTGATTTTCCACAAGAGTCATTTTGTAACTGCAAGACACCCAATGATCCAATCCTCAAAAGACTAGCTTGACCGAAGTGTGTATGTTTGCAGCAGATGACTCTGCAGGGCAGGTTTTTACCCCAAGGATATTTTATTTGCAATATGTACACGATTATGAATATTATCTCTTGACATTCCACATATACCTCCAAAAAATTGGGTTTGATGATGATAATCAATGTACTGTAAATGTTTCATTGACATTTACATTTAACGGCATTTGGCAATGTACTGCAATGTACTGTAATGCATGTGTCAATAGTTACAGGTCACACACCAGCAAATGTAAGCAAACAATATTCTAATAGAATAATTACAGCATAATGTCATCATGCCTACTACCACATAAACTACCACGAAATAAAAGTGAAAAACAAAACAATAGCTCATGGCATAACCGATAAAGTGCATTAAACATAAGAGAAGAGAGGTTTATTTAGTCTCTTTTATTTCGTTAATATGATTTGTATATTTATAATTGTATATTTCGTTAATATGATTTGTATAACTACATTTCTATATACAGTACATAGTGATTGTATTATTTTCCTGTGAGATTTTGATTGTACTGAATGTAATTCCAAGCTAATGCTACAGAAAAGCTAGCTCAGAGCAGAGTCCATAAATTAAAAATAAATGGTTGAATAAATTAACATTTTAAAATTGAAAACTTAAAGATGAGGATAACTTTGGAATAATCACAAGTTTCGAATTTCACTGATTTCAGATTAGGTAATTTGAAACCCATGTTGTCGGTGCCCATGTGCATTCTATGGATAGTTTGACACCACATCTTTGAAACCTAAGCAGGCAAGCTTATGCCTGTTGAAAATCACACATTGTAGCAAAACTATAATTCCTTGTACGTGAAACTGCTTAGCCATTCCAAATCCTCTCCTCCAGGCACATCAGCCACCCCATGTATATTTAAATACCACACCTTGTTCAGCTAATCAATGCCCCATTAAGTTTAATCAAGTGTGCTGGTGGTTAAATTTAACAATTACAGTACATGTAATGAAACTGTTCACTGAATGGCTGGAGTGCCTCTAGGGATGTTTATGAACCAAATCTGTATTCTTTTAGCCATCTCACAATATAATACAGTATGGTGGAACTAAGTAAGTAACTACAGAACATCTCGAACACAAAGCAGTCTTATTACTTTAACCCTCGTAATGTACTCCGGGTCAGAATGATCCAAATCACTAGCTCTTGTGGCAAATAGAAGGCGCTAAACCTAATTTTACAGCTTACACACACATATTATGTGCACTGCTGGCACAACAAGTTGTTGTTTTTTTATTCAAATCCAAATGTGCAAATAGTACAAATTGTATTAGCAGCAATATACATTTTTAAAATATTTTTTTTTAAATGTATACCGTATATAAAGAAAAACATTCTTTATATACGGTTGTATGCTTTTCTACTCTGTCTTGGTTTGTCATGTTGAATGACTTGAGCCTTTGAATCAGCTCAGCTTTAACAAAATGTTGTCTGTTTTAAAAACATTAGTCCCTGCTTTTAGCCAGTCCTCTGGGGCACAGCAGGGATTTGAGATAAAGACAATTGTTTGGCGTTATCTGAATGGCTCTCAGACTCATTCTTGGACAAATGGAGAAAAAAGAAACCCTGGCTCCTTCTGGCTGAATGCTAATAAGATTGAGCCTTAAATACATACACTAACTCCCCCTTCCCCTCCTACACGCACACAACCACACACACACACAAACCACCACCACCAATCTCATCTTATACCAAATGAAATCCCACTCTTAGCTAATATCTAAGATGCCTTCAACTGGCCAATTACTTTTAACTTCTTTTTTTCTTCTTTTTTTTTACACTTTTACTTACATTTTCAAACACTGTTTTAAATGATTCAAAGCCTGTTACCAGAAGGTTTCTGACCCTTTGCAACCCTATCTTTAACTTTAGTAGTGGGTATGCAAAAATTAGTCTCTCTCATTCTCTCTCTCTCTCTCTCTCTCTCTCTCTCTCTCTCTCTCTCTCTCACTCTCTCTCTCTCTCTGTGAATTGGGAGTACTTATCAGGAATGATGCATGATATAGCGATGCAAGATTGGGTCAGCATCTGTAGTATATTTCAGATAATCCCATACAGATGTCTCCCTTCCAGCTGTTTTTATTTCCTTTTTTCACTTATCTATGTCAGAACTATGTTTATATCCCTACAGTATATTTAAGCAAATGTGGCATGTGGACTCATATTGCACAATTCTGCATCTGGACCCCAAAACATGTTTTTTTTTATATGATTATCAATCCCAAACCCTTTATCATATTCAAATCCAGTAAAAACTGACAACTCTTGTATTTTCACATTTCTGTAAGTCCTTGAATTTACCACTAGGGCGGCACTCAGTCAGTAAACATTAACAAATCTTATCTTATAATTTCGATTTTAAAAATCATAATCACTGTATTATATATGTTTAAATAAATAAAATGTTTAAATATTAACCATTTCCACGAACCCTATCTTGAAACTTTTACGTAAATGAGCGCTTTTGGCCGGGAGAGCCATGGATGACTCGGCTGAGACTGGTAGTCATGTGACTACAACAAACAAAAGATAGCACAAGGTTAACAAGGTTAACCCTCATAATGTACTCCGGGTCAGAATGACCCAAATCACTAGCTCTTTGTGGCAGATAGAAGGCGCTAAACCT
>JAODUG010092412.1:0-11874 GCA_027564795.1 Aphredoderus sayanus | reverse complement strand
AAGCTCCACTCCTGTGCTAATGGGAAACCACAAGGCAAGAAGTTCACAGCCGCCCAGGTCGGGGAGCACTCTGCGTCCGCTATTCTTTCCTTTTCTTCTTGTCTTAATCATCGCACCCATCAAAACCACATCTGGGCCTCTTGTGAATTTGCATGACAACAAAATCAGAAGGCTCAAGACAGATGTGGTGGTGAAATTCTCTGACATCTTCGACCCCATTAGTAACGGGATATGCTGGAAATGTCTCGTTATTGGATTACGCTGCTTAGTTTCATTCGAGCTGTGGCGCAGTGTCAGTGCTGGCCCGGCACACGGATTTTGTCCTGACATAATTTTTGTCATCACAGTTACTGCTCCATTAAGAATTGGGTGACAGCGGATGGATATAACATGCTTCAACTGCAACTAGGGCTATTATTTTGTGTGTTAACAGAATCATTCACAGTTTATACGTGTCTTACTGCACAGCCAAACAGGATGTCATGGATGGGGATCTTTATATTTTAGGTTCCATTTCCCTGCATAAAAAACTATTTTCATCCCCTTACAGATTAACAAACCAGTGTCAGGCCTGAGCTGAGTCTCAATTAAGGAGCTTGGTGTGACACATGCTTGGCTTGCATTCAAATCATGAGCTGATTGCAATGGCAGATTTGTTTTCTATTTGTTTCCCACAAATGAAATGGGTTGAAACTCTCAAATCTCCATCTATCTGGCTCGTCACATATTACAGCATGCCTTCTGTGATCCCTGTATCAAGACGAAAGATGTTCCACCTGTATGCTGTCTCTCTGTGAGCCTGAACCTTAACAAGTCTCCAGAGGTTCAAGTGTAAGCATTTCAGTATTGCTACAGTAGATGGGCTTTTTGTAGCCATAGAACTGTTCAATGTATCGGGAGCTCTTCATACGGCAGGAGAACATTTGCATTTCGCTAAAGCTTTTAAGGTGATAAGAAATGTAATTCCTGCCACTTTGAGGGTGTTGTCTTTTAGTGTTTTATTACGATGCACAGTATATTATAAAAGAACCTTAAAAGCCCAAATTGTTACAGAGGGTGTTTGTAATTTTGCTTTTATGTGCATATGTGTCCATACTCTTGTGTGTGCGTTTGTGCATGCGTGTTTGTGTTTGCTTGACTTGTGAGCTATATGTATGTGTTCAGACTATCCACATTGACTGCTGTTTGTGAGCTTATTGGTTTGGGCATCGTTGTGTTGTGTAAGCTCTACATCACTGTGTGCATCTCTGAATGCGCAAGGACTTTTTTTTAACCAGGACAAACTGTGACCAAGGGACAGTATGATTCTTTTTTTCACCTTACCATTTTTTCACCGTTTAATAATATAGCGCCATTATTTGGTTGACTGAGCCACAGATGAGCTACGCTTTACAGAATCCAAATTACACCAGAGTCATTTTTCATCCCATGGATATCTTCAGAACCACAGAGCCATAGATGGGCCTTTTTTCACTTTCCTTCTTTGTCCTTGTCCGCTGGAGGTTGCGTGTTGCAGACAGAGCCCGATGTTAAGTGGGCATCAATCTGGATAAAGAAACAGTGAAAATAAAAATACTGTATCTGCTCCTTGGGTTTCTTAGCCCGGTAAGCAAGACAATATATATCAACATGTTTATAACACATTTTCCATTCCTTGTGGTTTCACTGTTTACTTTTTCATTTCAGCTCAGAAGTGAACCAGATACTCAGTCATTGTTTGTTGAGCCTTCTCTGCAAATAGGACAAGATTGGTGTATTTGCATGGCTGTGTTGGGATGATAACAAGATTTCCTCCGCTTGGCCAGTGGCCTATCTTTGGACTACAAAAGTGATGCAGGCAGAATCTGGCTCATGGTAGCAGCCCCAGCCACAGTGGACTGGACTTCACGCTCCTCATAAATGAGAGTCATTAATTCTCTGCGTAGGTACTTTCAGTTTGCCACATGCAGCGCAGGAGCGTTGTCTTCCTCTGGGGACAGCTTGCTGCCCTCCCCTGACTTGACCCAGTCACCATCACCGTCCTCTGTCTTCCCTATCTCCCCACCCCCCTTCGCTGGGACTGGGCACATAGTCAGAGCTCCCTCCCTCCCTCTGTTTGTTGTGCCCATGTGATAATTTGTCAATACGTCACTATTGTTGGGACAGATTGCCATCGTCAGTGAGGCTCCAGGCATTCCTCTTGTCTTTTCTTATGAGATATGAGCAGTCCCCATGTGGCTTCCCTGACCTGGATTTGCAATGTTAACACAGTTTTTGACAGTGTTCGAGTTTTGATTCTAAAACATCCCAACCTAAGGCTATTAGATTTACATAACAGGATCAGATTACTGTGTGGCAGTGTTGGATTTGGTGTTTTGCCAAAAATGTATGGATACTATGAGAATACATTTGCATTTTATTACACTGTCAGTCATCAGCTGTTAATGTGTAGTGTTATTTCAATTAATGTCATTCATAATGATTGGAAAGTGTTCATTTGTATCATGTGATCATACTCTTATACCCTGAATAGGATCTGAGAAAACACACTGCTGTGAGAAAATTCCTGTTTTCACAGTCTTTGTCCCCTTTAAATCTACTATGAAAATATAGGCTAGCATTACATAGTATCTACGCCAATGTATAAACAAACAGAAGTGCTCTTCAAAGGCTCTGCTTTTGACATAATTGAAAAGGAAATGGAGCTGGAGCTGAAGCTAAGAGCTTCTCCCAAGCCATTAGTGATCTGGGGGTCCCGAAAGCCTTCGGACCAGACTAGTTCTGCTATCAAAGAGCTTTGGTGTAATTTGGAGATTTGAAACCCTTACACAAAACTTCACATGATCCCATGTGGTTTACATGTGATATCCAGGTGCTTCTTTCTTTGTGTTCCTCATCAGTAGGTTATACATTTATTCACAGAATGTTCCTTTATGGCAGATTGTTCTGTGTCTTTACAGCTTAGCAAATTCAATGAGGATTTGCTCCTTTCACGATGGGTGTGTTTGAGGATGGGTGGGGGGTTGGCATGCTAAATTGTGTGAGACAAGCTACTTACTGCATTTAAATGCAGCTGATGGTAGAGACCTGGGAATATGTGAGTAAGGACTCTATGTTTCTTTAGTCTCTAAATGACAGGATGACCTTATTCTGGAGGGAGGTAATTGTAGAGTCATTATGACAGCCGGCCCGTGAGGTCCTGTCCTGTGAGGTCTGTGGATAGAGGTGCTCCTTCTCAGAGGCAGCCAGAAGTACTGTTGTCCGGGCTTGGGACTTGTTCCATTGTCATTTTGTAGCATAGTAGAAATGTCCAGCTCCCCTATGGCACACCATTCACATTCCAAACTGCCATTGCAGAGACAGTAGCACATTAATATGAACAGTCCTCGAGGACTGCAAGCGCAGCAAGCCTTCTTCACGGCAATATCAATTAACTCACATAGCTTCTAAAGGGCAAATAGGGCTGACTAACTGGCTCAAGACAGCTTGAGAAAGATGTGGCACTGCACTGTGGAGGAAAAAATATGTTTTGAGTGCATATTTGTCTTAAGAGTTCTTAACATTTTGATTTAAAATGATGGAACACAAATACACCATATGTGTGTATGTGTGTTTGCACGCGTGTGTGTGCTGTAAGCTCTTATGGTTTCTGTCCACACAGGGATTTAATGAGCTGTTGACCTCATACAATCCATGGACCACAGCTCTTGTAAATAACACTCAAAATGCTTGGCTGTCAAAAATGCTATTTAATCAATGACTCATCAGCACTATTAATTTTTATGCTGCATAACTATATTTTGTTGACTCGATTGAGTTGATCCACATACTGTAACAACTGAGTTTGTCCCTGAAGCATGCATGCTCCATAGCTGTGTGTTGGTGTATGCTGAAGTATTGTTCTCAGAAAATAGTCACTTTCAGTGACTGTTGCTTTAAATCTTACGAGCCACTACTCATGAGACCATAACCATTTAGTCAAAATGGTTAGAAGAAGAACAGCTTTCAATTTACTTTGGGTATGCTTTGGATAGGTGTTACAGGATAACCATTACTAACAGGTAAGAGGTGTGCACTTAAGGAAGTGACGAGGCTCCAAAAGACACAGACGTTTGATTTTCAAAAATCCTTACAATACTGGTAATTATTAATATGTGAAAATGATTACAACGCTTTTATTTGAAGGCACAAACAGAAATCACACCTAGATTACTACAAAACAGTATGGGGAGAAGATAAGACAGATTTACATCCACTACATGAAAGACTATAATATATTTTCATTCAATATCAAATAGACTTTTTGTAGCTTTAAGTACAACACTAACTTTGAACTCATTAATATGTTGAGTGTGAGTGACTGCTCATGTTTCAAATCCTCCCTTCCCTCAGATTTTCAGGTTGTTCATTTTGATAGAATGTGTTCCTCCCTTTGAGAGATGATCCCCCCACCCCCCCCCCCACCCCTTCCACACCTTTGCAAGTCCCAAATCCTACTTTATTTTTTATCTTTATCTTTCTTGTGACAGATGCCATGTTGCTGGTGGCACAGAGGCTGGAGGGACCTTTCAACATTGAATCTGTTATGGACCCAATAGATGTCAAGATTTCAGAGGCCATTATGAATATGCAAGAAAATAGTGACCAGATCTCCTACAGGGTATGTCAATTATGCATATTACCCAGTCAACAAATTGCATGTAGAATCACTTTGTGCTAGTCAAATAAAGCAGAAATGAAAACTGGTAAATGTCATTAATCCACAAATCTTGTTCTAATTTGTGTCGCTGGGTGAGACATACACACACCTGCCTGAGATGCCCAAGTGCATTAAGCCCTGTGGCCTCAAAACCCTATTTCTGAGGCCAGCATATTTTTTTAATTGTTTGCAATGTACAGTACATTATGCTAAAAACAGCAGCAGGGTAATGAGTTGTTGAGGGTGTATTCTACACTGAGCACAGTTCAATTGGTGGGGTGTGTTTTTTGTTGTTGTTTTTTTTTCAACTTTGGGTGACAGTGCTCCTCACTCTTTACGCAGTCGTCCAATCAGAAAGAAGGAGGGTCGGGATAAATACCACACCGAGCAACGTCACATCCTACTTGGATAATGACAATGAAGAGGAGAAGTTAATACTCCCTAGACTACTACAATCCTAACATGAACAAACGTAATGTATAGAATACATTACAAATAATAGTTCTTGATGATAACACAAACTAGCCTATCTGCGAAATTAGGTAGTCTACTTGCAACAGATCACTTAAAGGGATATTCCGTATCACAGCAACCTATATGCCGCAGCTGACAAAACGCTGCGCCTTCAAAGTGCTCCCTCTGCCAGTCAGGTGTTTTCAGAAGAGCGCCTGGCGGTTTCAGCTGACAAAAAAGTGCTTTGGTGGGCACGGCCTTAGTATTAGAGTGATCTGGAAGCGATGATTATAGTATGTAAACAGAGAAGAAGATCTTAATATGGTTATTTTTACCTCTGACATTATTTGCCTGCTTAGACTCGATGTGAAGTTAGTTGAAGAAAAGACTGCATTCTGTATACTAAAAACAAACCGTATATGCATATCCCCACATCTGGGAACACACCTCATTAGCCACATTTACTCAAAACACCTGTGTGGTCATGTACTTCATTGGCCCAAACCCAATGTCCACACTCACAGACCCACGGACCTTGAGACACGTTCTAGCAAAATCCGTCAGGGCTTAGGACTGTGCCATAGTCAAATCGTCGAGTGCATGAGGGCTCTCACAAAGACACTTTGAGCCCTTTATGTATGCCCATTTCCATTAAGTCCTCATTTCTGCAGACTTTGCCTGAGAAAATAACCCACAGTTCATATAGTTGTGAAGTGAAACACGGTTTACCCAAGTTACCAGGTGAATAATAATAAAAAGTAAATAACCACCATAAAATAACACATTCAATCAAAAGGAATGCAAGCATTATGCTATATAACACACTTTATTTTTATTTTTTGTATTTTTTTGCTTAATGATGCTGTTTGACACAATAATCAAATTGTAAATTGATTATTTGACATTCTCGTCCAATCTGTAAGACAGAAGCATGAAATACATACACATCAGGCAGTGGGTCCCTTCAGTGCCTTGGCCTTGAAGAAGTGCAAAAAAATAAGTCCCAAACCCACAATTGTCTTCAACATGTTGTGGAGATGTCAAGGTAACGTCATATTTTGCAATATGTTGCCCAATTCCTATTTACACCATTTCGAGCCCTTGCAACCTTACACATTCAATCACTTACCAGGAGACATCAATACAGTATGTAATAGTTCAGGGCTTATGCCTTAGGGGGGACATTGTTTGGGCCATTTAGACAGGACGAAAAGTTTAACCCTTACCAGTAGCACTTCTGGGTCACTGTGAGAAAGGTCTACTAACCAATTAGCGGGATCTGCAGCGGCTAGCTCAAGTTGGATGTTGTCAGAATTAATTTAATTTAGCTAAAAATATAGCCGATAGTTTGTTTTACTTTAGTTTTGCAGAGGCAAAACGACTATAGATTCTAAACCACTCTTGCATTCTATCACGTATGCCCTCTGGAATATCCAAGTTGCATCTAAGGTGTGTTGTGCACAACATTCTAATTATGTCCAAGTTTAGGTCTTTGTATTTGAATTACATGTTTCATTTTGGTCAGATAATCTTAGTTCAACTAACAGTAGTTAATGTGTTTCCTGTGTTTTACTGCATTTTCCTTGACCACAAAATTGTAGTTACAGAAAAAAGTAGGTGGTTGTGAAGACATTTTTCTGCCTACACAATGTTGGTTGCCAGTTCTCATTCAAGGCGAAATGCTGTCTTGGTTTTCTTTTGGAACAGAATAGTAATTTTGTTTATCATTTAATTACATGTGGTGTTTTCCCCAAAATCCTGTAAAAACTTAACTCCATCATCTTATATAACATTGGTCATGACCCAGTTAAAGAACCTAAAGGCATGGCTGGACCTGTGTCTTAGAGCAATGTCATGCTGGTAATGTGGGGTGAATGATCCACAAGGTCTTAACTAAACATCGTGTTTCCCCTATTTTTGCATCCAAAGTAATTCTGGCTACCCCAGCAGTCTGACGGTTGGGTGCCCATCTTTGTGTAATTGCAGGTTTTTCAAGGCTGTGGCGAGCCCAAGCCCTCAGGAATGAGCAGGTCTGCCCGTGGTGTTTCGGATGTGTTCAACACCCGTTTCAGACCCTTCAGTCCAGAGGAGCGGCCTACCACGGCAGCTGGAACAAGCCTGGGCAGACTGGTAAGGAGAGAGAGAGCGAGAGAGAGAGAGTGAGAGAGAGAGAGAGAGAGAGAGAGAGAGAGAGAGAGAGAGAGAGAGAGAGAGAGAGACCGGCAGGTTTGTGTTTTCAGAAGGGACACTGCTTTAGTGTAAACATCATTTGTCTCTCTGCCTTGACACTGTTGATTAAAGCTGGTGATTTGCCACCGTAAGCCCCAAGAGCCGGAAATTAATTCTTTTTACTTTGTCCTCCATTCAGAGTCCTCTATCGATCTGTGTTTGTTAACGAATCAACAGCTTTACCCCTAGAGGGCAGGGAAGGTGCCCAGCTCAGCGCTACGTGCCGTGTCCTCCTTACTGTGTACATGGTAAATAGGGAAAAAAGAAGAAATGAATAGATTGTGTGAGATTAGAAGGACCAATTGTTTGTGTGTATTCTCTATCAGATGGGTTGTCCACTGGACTGGATCATTCTAACGTGAATTTCCATCCGCACCAACTTACAACCTTGAAGCCTGAACTGTTGTATCAGGGTAAAGGTTAACATGGAGCTGACAGTCCAATTCAGCTGAGAGACAGTTCTCATCATGGATTACCTTTACAGTCACACTGCCCTTCCTCTCTACCCTCAAGCCCTTTCACATTTTTCTCTTTCAAATTGACTCTCATTTCTCCAGAACCATTAAATCAGACCAAAAATCTAATAAAGCGGTGTGGGTCTTGTATCAACCCTATTCCCTGTCAGTACGACCAAATCAATTGATCATTAACTACTCATAGGGGTATGGTATTCAATCTCTTTAGTGCTGGTAGAACACTAAGTAGAGTGTTCGAGAGTATATGGTCCTTCTGTGGTTTTTATCAACTTAATAAAGTACTTAAAAGCCCCTACAGACAACGTTGTACATGTTTTGCAGTATAGTGACATAATCTAAACCAAAGTTCTAAACACAAAAATACATGTAGTTCTCAAATGGGTTTATCTTAGCTGATAGATTAAAGCTAATCAAAAACATATCAGGATGTGACGTTTTTATGGATGATTTGATCTGAGTGAGTAGAATTGCTCCTGGGGAAAAGGAGCATCCAGAGATTGACCCAAACTCAGCTCATAATGATCATTTAATACCATAATCATGTCTGTAGTGGCTTTTACACAACCTTTGACTGGAAATGGTAAATCTTATTCACTGCTAATATGCAGTATCTTTCTATCACTTACATCTGATGAATTTCAGTTGCAAACCATCAAAGCTTTTTCCACATAATGTTTAATCAAGTGCTTCTCTTTTTCTGTCTTTCTGCTGCAAACCAGAGGATTGTCTGGAGTGCGATGCAAAACAGCGTAAGATTCATAATTCTATAGTCATTCCATGAGTGATTGTTGAGCCTATTGTCCATTTCAGGCACTGATACCCCCCATGTGCACCAGCTGTTTTCTTTCTGAGGTTTGAAATAACCCTACTACATACAATTGCATTTTAATAATGCCATTTGTTACATAGTACCCTATCTATTGTTTGTCTGTCAGCCATAGCCTTGTAATCCCAATATTTGAGAAGAACAAAACATCCAATAACAATTACAATGTTCTGTTAAATAGTATTATTCAGTGTTCAAATGGTTGGATTCTGATACTATTCAGAACCTGATCCCAACCACTGTGCTTTATTGCTGCTTGAAGGCGTCAGCTTGTTAAACATAGCATTTAACAGTGAAGCGGCACCGCAGGGAACAGGGAGCACATGGCGCATCCAGCTCGGGACCACTCCTCTCTTGAGATCACACACACTTTTCCTGCCCCACTATATCTATTCTAGACACATCAGAGACCAAGACCCCTATTGCCTTAGCTAATGGAGTCAACTCCTAGAGGAAGGCAACCAATCAGCAGGTGACCCGGCCCAGTAGAGCCGTCAGAGGGGAATGGTCTGAAGAGTTGGGTTCTGTGTCGTAGCCAGCGCCTGCTCTAATGGTACGCTGAAATGAGGACTCATGAATACTGTAACTGGGCAATTACTGTAGCCTGCTAGGAGAATCCTGCCAAATGGACAGAGTGACAGGAGATTTTTATGGATGTATTGTAGACAGACAGACACACCTGAACAGTTGTGTAGATGATTGCATCATTCACACCCATGTGTTTGTTTCAAGGATTCTGGTCTGATCTCTTCAGGATCTTGGTATAAACCCAGTGACATTTGATGTGTGTACCATATTGCATTATGTTGTGGGATTAAACAATGTTGGAGCTGACAGACCAAAAGGAAGTGATTTCATGATGTTATGAAGCCAAAATCTTCCCAACGTGGTTGGAAAAGGTTAACTATTTTCCAGATGTTCTTTTTGGGTGACATTCTATACATAATCTATAGCAATAGTATGTTATAAACTAGAACCACACACACTTCTTAATGTATGTATTGCTTTTAAAATCATCCATCTTATTTAGCAAAAAGCCATGAAGCTAATGTTGGAGAAAAGGAAATTGCTGTTGTGGTGCCTGCTGTTTGTTGAGCTAGATTGGGTGATGGCGGTTGGGGTCAACAAGTCCCAGATATCTGCCAAGACGTCTCCTGGGTAGCTCAGCTCCAGCAGCAGGCCCTCGAACAGGCCAAGCGTGCCATTCTCGTCTAACAGGACCCCCCCTGCGACTCAGACATTATCGGTGTCCCTCCGTCCCTCAATGTATTCATCATCACAGCTGTCTGGATTTCCTATGGGAGCGTTCCAGCGTTGTCGCTCCGCACTCTGTATTCCTTTACAAGCGCCGCTACATCCTACTTACTGCCAGTGACAGCGCTCGCACTCGCGAAGGTTGGCACAGACTTAATGTGCGCTTTGATTAGAACTTTGTGTCTGAATTTGTCCACTAAGTTTTGTGCGTCGGGGGGATGTGCAGGAGAACGGCAGGAAGTGTCTGCGTTCGCCTCCCCCGGTTGCTTATGAGGAGCCTGGAGGAGTAGATCCACCTCCGGCTCAATGAGCCGTGACTGCATAATTGCCTGACATTCTGTCGCAGCGCACGCTCTCAGTGCTCGGAGAAAAATGGAGATTTGGAAAGTCCAAGGAGGGGGATAAAGGCGAGACATATTGCCGGGCTCAGGGGGGCGTTAGATGCAAAGGGAGATGCTTTTGATTTGACATGTGTAACTAGTGTGTGCGTTTCTACTTTTATTCAGTTTAATTGGTTGTTTTTCTTCTTGCGAGCCTCCACTTGGGAAACAAATGTATTCCTTATTAAGCCCATAGAAGTCGGTATATTTGATCCGTTGTATGTAAAACCCTTGGTAAACATGCTGAAGATTCTGCAAGTGGACATTGCTGTGTCCCTAAATGTGTAAACATGATGTGCTCTCATGGCTTCAAGTGGCTGGGAGAGTCACTTTTGCCTGCCTCATTAATATTTAGGAGACTGACTCATTGCATTACACTGGATGTGGCATCTCATGGCCACCCGGGTGAATGTGCTATTGAAAATGTGTCGGGAATCTAATGACATTGGCTGCAAATGGCTAGCCGTGTTAGTCAACATCTGGCATTTTATAATAGCCGTAATAGATTTTGCCCATCCGGCCTCTTTTGCAGTCACATTCGTGTCAGAATAATGTTTAACTGCGTGGTAAACTGCCGTGCTATGGGAAAAACCCCGGTCCGTCGCTCTATCTTCGTTTGGGATTCACTGCCTCGCACAGTGGTCAAGTCTAACAGCGGTGTGAGGTTTGTGAAGTCAACAGTCCTAACTCATCAAGTTTCCATGAAAAGCATGACCCTGGCACAGTCCTGCGGTAGCCTTGGGGCTTTTCATGCCACTGAATTATTCTTGTTTTTGGATATGGTTTAATGGACGTAAGTAGGTCTGTTCACAGCTCCATTCTCCAAAGTTGTTGTATTTACCCACACAAGCCCAAGCCATGCTATTATGTAGATTCCTTAGATTCTACGAAAATTGATACCTTTCCTATGACCACAAGCAAATAAACAGTCCTAAAATGGAAGGTGCTATTATTTGACAGCAGATTTTACAATGCCCGGAATAAGGAGTGGCCCTAAACCATGAAAATGTGTGGGATTGGAAGGGTTACCTGACAGATTTGGAATAAACCATCAAGTGTGAATCATCACACACAGACACAAGACCGTTGAGATTAAATGTGAATTTGTTCTATCTGGATAATTGTTTATAGCATGTCCAATCACAATATACTACTGTAAACAGTAATACGACAGTTATGTCCACTTAAACGTAAAAGTCTAATGTAATGGTGGGAGAAACATTGCAAATTTAAAAGGGCCAGTGACAATTTGAGAGTTAAACATTCCATGACACATTGTGAAAGCCAAGGCTATAGCCTATTTCAAAGGATCTCCCTATGTTCCATGCAGCTCACAATGATCATACTGTAGAAATACAAGCAAATAACGTCGGTTGTTGCATCACAGTGCATTTTGAAACAAAAGTGGCGCACATGCAATGTTTCCAGAACAGCAGGGATGATGTCAAGACACCATCCTCCCAAACAGCTGTGTTTACTGCCTGTGAACTGGAAGAGAAAGTAGCTTTTATTCTCAAGAATGTCAGTCTCCGCTTGCAAAAGTGAGCAGCTGTGGCATCCCAACACATGCAGATACCC
>JAODUG010092411.1:0-31995 GCA_027564795.1 Aphredoderus sayanus | reverse complement strand
AGCGCCTTCTATCTGCCACAAAAGCTAGTGATTTGGGTCATTCTGACCCGGAGTACATTACAAGGGTTAATACACTTATGTGGTCCTTGTTCTGAGGTCCAGGTATCTACCATGGGACTGTGCTAGACAGTTAAAAGATTTGTAAAACAAAGTTTAGAAATTTGCAGTGGAGTGCACATCATTTTTCGCTGCCATACTGTACTTACAGCGAACTTCCAGTTTACACTCCACAACATCTTCTCCACTGGCGTTAACAGCTTTGCACATATAAACCCCCCCATCAAATGGACAAGGCTTACGAATCTCCAGTGTCAGAACGCCTTGTTTACTGAACATTCGATATTTAGCTTCATTGGAGATGTCCATCTTGTTTTTGTACCAGGTGACTTTGGGCTAATAAATAAGAGAGTATTATTTAATTCCACTATTTCATTCATATTAATAATATTAATATGTAATTTATCAGTCTGAAGGATTTGTAATTAGTAAACAATCCAACAACCATTAATGTTAATCTCATTATATGTTTTTTTAGGTTTTAGTCTATTATTGTCTCTAGAAAATTGGATTAATACTGTAAAATCGATTCTAAATTAGTTAGTTTTCACTGCCAACCTACCTTTGGTATCCCTCTGACAGAGCAGCTCAGAGTAGCATTGTAGCCTGCTATAACAGAGCGACTCACCAACGGATGAGTAAACTTTGGGGCTTCTGAAAAGTCATGTTCCTTGTAGGACGGAGGCTTGTATGCAATACCTGTGTAAATAATACCTTGTGTATATTTTCAAAGACAGTATACTCTTGTCTGTGGTGTGCCATATAGGCTGGATACAGTCTCTATTTTGACAGGAACTTGTCACATTGACATGTATGTGCTATACCTGTTTTCTGAATGTAGGCGCTGTCTTTGGTGTTGCAGGCCTCCAGGCTGAGGCCCACCAGATTAAGGGCGTACACGCGGAAGATGTACTCATTCCCCATGATGAGGTCAGACACAACACAGTTGGTTCTTCTGTACTGCTCAGTGACAGTGAACCACTCCTGCATGGAAATGACAATGAGTTGCATTAATCCTATAAAATTACCAACCAAGAGTTCCTTAGTATTTTCTTAATAGAAAGACACTGTATCTAAGTTAATTATGTATTTAATTTGTGAGCATTTATATGATTATTGAAATAATAAAGTAATAATCATAATATACCTTCAATGTATGTGGACACTTGTATTATAAGTATGGGGGAATTTGTAACATCTACTTTTCCCCTGGCTTGCAGTGAGTTAGATTAGAAACAAATTGATTCTAATAATGACTGCAGTGAAACATGAACAGAGCGCTGAGGCCCAGTAGAACAATGCACCCAAGTCACCATGCAGACAGTCCTTGTCAGGTCACAACTAGGGGGCTAAGATTAGGGCATTCCAGGCTGGCATAGTCCCTGGTGGCAATGTGTGCAAGGTGGCATTGCAAGTGCCAGGAGTCTGCCCAGCAAACACTCATTATGTGTCACAAGGGTGGATAAAATATCCTTTGTGGCTAGGTAGTGTACAGTACAGTGCAATATAATACATTTTTTGCATTACAGTAGTTGGACCTAAGCATTGCTTGTTAGCTAGCGTTGCTTCTAAGTAAAATATAATAACTGTATACTAAATAAAATATCCTGGCACTAAATAGCCTCTCCCATGAACAAATATACTTATGCTAGTCTATTGCAATGTGCAACTTTGTCATTGTGGAGCCCAACTTCAGTGTTGAGTCTCACCATGGTCTTCTTTTCGGCTTTCTGAACAGTGTACCCAATTATCTCACAGTTTCCATTGTCTTTAGGGGGCTTCCACTCCAGCGCCACATTGCAGCCCCACACATCCATGATCTTCAGGGCCTCAGGGGCCCCTGGGAGATCTATATAGGGCAGCAGTCAAGCAGTTTTTATCATAATCAGCAAATAATGACAAACAGATGGCAGCGTCTAAACACTGCAGCATTGAGTGCAAAGCCTTACCCACAATCTGCAATGTGATGCTCGCTGTGTCCTCCACATTCTCGATCTGGACGTGGAGCTCATACTTCCCAGAATGTTTTCTGTCTGTCTTGCGGATGAAGAGGATAGTGTCCATGTCACTGTTCCTCACATTGGCATGTGTCGCATCTAGAGGAACTCCATCTTTACTCCAAGTAATCTTGGGTCTGGGTTTACCCTGCATCGAGAGGAAGGAAAATAGCTGACCATGTGTATATAAGATCCCTTGTTTTGACATTACAAGCCTTCTGTGATATTACAGACCTTTCTAGTGGTTGCAAATTATAACTAGTTAACTAGATTAAATAAACTCTTGGGGCCAACACTATCTACAGCCTGTAGATTGGGCCACTCATTTGAGCCAATCAGATAACCATTTATTTGCTATGAAATAACAATAAACTATTTGCCATGTAAAGATGTAGTGGGGTAATTGCATCCTGTAATCTGAGATCCTCTGTTCTTGGTTTTCATGTGTGTGTGTGCATTTGTGTGTGACCCAGAGGATTTATTTTGGTCTGACATGCTGGTGTGCTTAGTGTGACATCTAGTGGCATAAAGTCATATAGAGTATTTTTCAAGAAATATTTTTTGGAGGCTGAGATTTACATATAAACAATATGGTATTTGGTGGTAATTTTAGGAAAATAAATATATGAATAACAATGACAAGCATTGAGTGAATAAAGGTACACATTTTGGGACTGCTGATGGAAAATTGTTTTGTTCAAACAAAGGCATAATCTGGCACGTACATCACATACAATTTAAATTAAAATAAATTAAAAAATCAATCTGGCCATATCGGTTTCAAATGTTTTCAGTGTAACTTCAATCCAATATGCACCTGGAAAGGAATCACAAGATTAACCGTCTCTCCAACCTTCTTCACCAGGGTCTGCCGAAGATTTCTAGGGAGCCAGATTTTCGGGCGCTCTGTGCATGACAACCAAATAAACACACAACACACATTCAAAATAGAAATATACTGTACTAATTCATTAGAATTAATTTTAGAAGTACCTACAGCTGGCAGTATTACTGTATCTATCAAAGTGATACAGAAAAATGTATTGTGCTCACGCATAATCTCCCTGATGGTGACGTGTTGTGCCAACATGGCAGGTGCACTTGGCCCTGCCATGTTATATGCCCGCACACGGAACTGTAACCTTTCTCCAGTGTTCAGGCCTTTGATGGTCACAGATGTCCTCTCAGTGAGACCCTCAAAGGCTGGTATCCATTCATCCGCTGTGCTCGGTAAATTAGAAGAGGGGTAAACTCATCAGCCTTTGGTTAGCATCAAATTTGAGAAATGGAAATGTATTTGGTTTAATTTAATGTTGTTTCTGATTTTGAATTTGCTTGAGCAATAAAAGTGCTATCAGTAAGAAAGCTAATGACCATTTTCCATAATGTGTAGCCACACTGTATACGGTAACAGCCGGTGAAGCAGTCTGATTAGATCATTCATATTACACTAACCCCTTGGGAAGTTACTATTATCATATAAGCACTGTACTAATGGCCAGGATACCCTACTGGGCCAAAGCCTAGCAGGTAATGGACCACTCTAAAAAGATTGATACTGTAGTGAAGAGCTATAGGCTAATGTTCCAAGGTCAAGATTTTACTGCTTGCCATACATAGCCCTGATTTTTTGTTTCCAGACCCTGGCTGTGCTTTTATCGCTGTAAAGGCATGGATCAACACTATAAAAACAATTGAATATGGTTAAATAACAACATTGCATTACCATGTAATGTGATCTAAGGCATACAGTATCCAGCTGGAACTCGTTTGTCCAAGCCCTCGGCATCTGAACGGACTGGTTATAATCCAAGTCAATGCAATCAAGAAAACCAATTATGGTTTTATAGCAAATGTCTGTTTCTCAGTAGCCTTTGACTACATTTACAAGTAGGTCATTTAGCATATGCTTTTTGTCAAAGTGATGTTCAGTGAGTACAATTACCCATATGGAGCAAATAGATATTTCTAAAGGACACCTACAGGTAGGATATGTATGTAGGTCTTTAGGTCTTTTTGGCTGTGAGCGAACCACCTTTACCACTAGCCTATTCCTGTTGCCTGTGATGAAGACGTAGCCAAAACTCCAATAAAGGAAAATATTTCACTCCACCTGTTTACTGATCTATTTAGCAGGCCTAATGGTTAGAGTGGTTGTCTCACACTCAGAAGGTTGTGGGTTTCATTCCCAAATCTGTCTCCCCTGTGAGTGTCTCTGAGTGCTAACCCATGCATACTTGATAAAAATACATAATATTGCACTCACTGTAAATAGTTTTTGACAAACCGTCTGCTAAACTACTTAGAACTGTTACAGCGCTTTGTGTGACCCTGTGTTGGTGTCAGTGACTTACTGCCCTCCTTGCAGTACTCAACCCCATACCCATCCAGGTCTGCAGCCCCCACTCTCTCAGGGGTCCTCCACTTCAGCGAGATAGTGGTGTCATTGATGTCATCAACACACAGTCCAATGGGCTCACTGGTAGGTGCTAGGGGAACAACAGAACATGAGACCTATAGTTAATGCATGTACTGTATGATGGGGAATAATGCATGGATACATTAATTAGAGGGGATTAAACACTGCTTTGTAGCAGTAAACAGATGTTTTGGGCCATTATCAATTGCAAGCAAGCTCACTTTCTTCAAAGTAGATGGAAAAAAATTATTGCAAGGCATATATTTATATACATTTACATATTGTGAAAATATGGCCAAAGTTCCAGTTCCAGTTAATTGATGATTCATTTCAGTAAGTATAATATGTCTGACTAATGAGTAATCTTGACCCACTTATAGAAAATATGGTCCAACACACCAGCTGAATTGAAATAAATCATTAAAATCCACACGCCAACAGCTTTCCTTCTTTAAGGATACACTTCTCATTTTAAGTGAAAAAACAGACTAGAACTGTTCAAATTAAACATTATATAAGTACAGTGGTTCTCTCATCTCCCATAATTATCATCACATACTGATCAAATCATGAAATTCACTACAGACATGACACAAGGTCATCATCTCAGTGTGTATCATGTTTAGCACACGTTGCAGCAAGAAGTATGTATGGGCAACACCAGCAGCCTGAAACCAGTGGCTTCATGTCTCAGGTTGAGTATACATGCAAATAAGATTTATATACGTACAGCAGTATTTTCCCATAACAAATCCTCTACAGCATAAAGTATATCAGACAGTAGCATACAAGAGCAGAAAAAGTATAGTCAACATGGTTTTCAGAAATGGAAAATTAATATAATATATACAGTATAATCCACTTGAGTATGCAGTACAACACAGTACACAACAAAGGAGAAGTCAGGTAAAACAGCAAACACAGCTTGCCGTGATGTAAACACAATCCAAACAGTACGTTAACGTCAGAGCTATAAGAAAACAAGAGAAAGCCTACTCCCGACAGGTTCCCTCTCAGAATCTGGCTGTGGCTCTGTGTGGACCCCCTCCTTGGGCGGTGCAGCGTCCCTCTCTGTTGGGGGACCCTGCACCAGCAGCACCCGATTGTCATTTGGAGCTCCTTCTATGGGAGCAGGTTCTGGTTCACAGCTGCTCTCCCGCGGGAGTTCCTCTCCCACAACTGACTCCTTGGCCTCCTCCTTGGCCTCCTCCTTGGCCTCCTCCTTGGCCTCCTGCACCACTGCAGCTTGTAGCGTTGGCTCTTCCACCGCTGGCTTCTTTTCAGCTGTCTTTGGGAGCGTAGGCTTAGTCATTTCCCCTCCCTTGGTTAAATGTTGTGCAGGGTCCTGATGTGCGACGTTGGTGGCTGATTTCGTGCTTCTGCTGTCTCACACGCTGTCCTACTGGCCCCCCTCCTCCCTTGTTATGTCTCTTGTCTTTGATACTTCTATTGTGTTTGTTGCAGCTTCTGCATATGCCCTCTTCTTCGGCAGCTCACAGTAGTGGTTAATCCAAGCAGCTGGCCGGAGTTGAGCAGCATGCTAACGTGACATTATTTATAGAGAGGAATGCCGGAGATAGTTTCCTAATCAGATGTCTTAAAAGAAAGAGGAATACATGAAAGAAGAAGGAACAAGAGAAGAATTCACAATGTACATGTAACACAAGCTCCCATGCCAAAAGGTTGGATTGCAAAGCCAACTTTACTTTAGCTTTTTTTTTATTTCTTTTGTCTTTAGATCCTTTTGTCTCTAAGGACTGTTCCAAGTAACATGCCATTTACAGCACATGTCAGGTGCCTGCGGCTGCATATAGCATGCCTCACTTGGCTGTAACACGTACAATTTCTTATGGCGGACATCCACAAATGACTTCTATAAATGAAGGATGTATTCCAGAGATGGTTTAATATAAGTAGAAACCACAGACTCAACTGTCATTTAAAAGCCTGATATCATTCCAATTTAATTTGGACAGACTTTTCATTCGTTTCAGTTAGTGGTGTAACTGCTACTGAAAGGGAGTGGAAGGATAGGTTGGATATGACTGGTTACAATCCATGCTGTCACACCTGGGGCCAAATATGACTGACTTGTATTCTGTTGACAGATTTCAATAGCCAGCCCATTGGGGAAAAACATAAATTATATGACTTTTGTCACGCTACGAAAAGCCACAACTCCGAGAATTTAGGAATTCAGGAATTTAATCAACCGTCCAACTCATAAACAACCAAGAACATAAGGCAACAAACAATAACCCGCCCAGACCTCCCAAAACACCCCAGCCTATGTAACCACAAAAACACCCAGGTGAACCCCATACGCAATCAACCCAGGTGCAAGCAATGTTCAGTTAGTGACGTCCCCGGTTCCCCACCAGCGAGACGAGGAACAGAACATGACAACTTTTAATATCTTAGGTCGTAAATATCTTAGGTGTGTTTAGGAGGCTACACACATAGCATCCTGCACATACTCACACTCTTAGATATTTTATTATGGAATAACTTACAATGTTCTAGTAATATTGTATCTCGTGTCACAATATTATACATGCAACAAATTTCCGTTTTATTTTATTTTGCATTAATTGTAATTTATATTATTATCTGTCAGCACTTCAGAATGAATATGGGTGTGTTGCTATGAATGTTGTTATTATGTGATTACATTGCACAATCATCAAACACAGACATGAAATATTTGGCACTGCTGACTCCTGAATGTGCACATGAACATTCAAATAAACAGTAGCAAGCATACATGGCCATCAGCCAATAAGTTTTCAGAGATCGCCACAAACATCTCTATAACCCAGTCCCAAAATGACCATCGGCCATGCCTGACTGGTGAGTGAAACTCTAGCCAGGACACAGGCACCACAGCAACGACCACCTTACAGTACAGTACATAACAACCCGTTTGCCTTATCTCACCTCACTCTGGTCCCCCATTCATCAATCAATGCCTTCACGGAAGAGCTACAGCACTGTAGTATAGTGAGTGTTGAACTCCGTTATGATTAATGAACCATTTTTATTTCAGAAATAGCTGCAAATTGTTAGGTTCAACAGTTTGTGGTAATGAAGTCTTATATGTTAACCCTAATGTGTTTATGACTCCATGGTTGCGAGCCTGGTGAGCACATACAGGAAGTGACTCACCGACTGGCACAAAAGGCTGAGAGGCAGGACTGTGGCGCGACATGCCGATGGCGTTCACAGCATAGATCCGCATCTCGTAGGCCACTCCTTCTATCATCCGCTTGGCTTCGTATGTGGTTTGAGGGTAAGGGTCAAAGTTCAGTCTCATCCACCTGTAGCTCCTCGTCTTTTTGCGTTCCAGAACATAGCCTATACATTTCACAAGAGAAGGACAGGGCAGAGCTGAGAAAAGACAGGTCCCTGTAACACCTAGACACTGCATGCACTTGGAACTCCCATGCAATCACAATAATGGTGCAATCTTATCTCTAGTCCAAGAGATACCCTGCCAAAATGGACTTTTAAAGTAAATCTTCATATTGATACTAAATCTGACAACTTTTTAGGGTTTCCTTATGATCCCCTGATTGCGATTAATGAACACATATAATGTTTATACATGTCATGTGGTCTGGACACTTGTAGATTGCACGTGCAGTACCTACCGATGACTGGCTGTCCACCATCAAACAAAGGGGGATCCCACTGGACCACACAGGAGTCCTCTCCAACACTGAGGATCCTGGGGGCCTGGGGCGGATCTGGAACGTCTGGGGAATTCCACAATTACTGTGTTTACTTTACAACTGTATACGTCTAACTATGTCAGCCAGCAGACCGTTAAGGTATGAGTAGCAGTTTAGTTTAGTGTGAACATGCATTATACGCCATGTTAACATTCATTGTCTTCCGAAATATTGGTTATGGCTTCTGTACAGTATACTGTTTAGATACACTGATGAGCCAGCTACTCACAAATGAAGTAAATAATGGTGATTATCACGTAAAAACTGCCATGTCATGGTCTGCGTGATAAAGTATGTTCTCATAGTCAACACATTAGATGTAATGGGCAAACATGAGCCCCTTTAACGTGGGCCAGATGGTACAAAACATACAGTCTTGTCTTGGCTCATCAGTGTAATACTATAGAGTATGAGTAGAATGCACTTTAAGAGTGTGGACTGTTAACACAATCTCACCAACAACTTTCACGGTGATGTCTGCAGTGTCTTCCCCAGCAGGGTTGCGAACAATGACAGAGTAAAGGCCTTCGTCCTGCCTCTCTGCCCCCTCAATGGTGAAGATACAGTGGCCCTTGGTGCTCTCCACGTGGACCCGGCCATCGCCCTCCGTGAGCACCTAGACCCGACAGGACAGGGTGTGTGCTTGGATGCTAGGCACCATTAGGCACTGCAATGGAACTCTATCTAGAGCCACTGATCTACAGCTAACATCAGTTAATTGATATGATTGATAGTGCATCTAGATGCTCCCTTACTTCAGACTGGATGTTGTAGGACGTAGGCTAGCAAACTATCGCTTGCTACACAATAAGTCGGTATGTTATGCAACTACATTACTGACGCACTGAAAGTGGCTGAATGGGCCCTTTTATAGCCTTGAGCAAATGGCCACAGCATACCAGTATCTACTTAGAATCCTGTATAGAGAACACTATCAGTGCACTTCTCGAAACATACTTTATGGGATATGTTCATCAGATCATGCTTTTCAAGGCAAAACACACAATTTCAGTTGCATGGAAGTAAAACTATAGAGTACGTGTAATCATGCATGCAAGATGTAATACCTGTATGTAGAACATAATGTATTATCCTAGTTCCATATGTTCACACTGATTGTTGATGATGTGTTGACAACACAAGTGTGCTTGAAAAAATATGCGGTATATCTTTACAAATATGTATTGTATATGTAAATATGTTGGAAGAGTGGGTATCAGTTTTGATTAGCTCTCATAGAGAGAGGGCCATAATGTACAGTAAAAGCTACACAATATCAATATTGTGTAAAATATGAGCTAAACTGTTAAAATTGTCACGTACTATATCAACCACATTGCATTAATCATTAATGTATATGATTAAATAATTGATTTATTCTAAAGACAGCGACTTCCCAGTATTGCTTAAGATGTATTATACTCACTGTCCAGTGTTTTCCTCTGCGATGTGGCTGCTTGAGAAAAGTTTCAGAACATGCTCTTACCTCACAGACATGGTTTGACCCATACAATACCACATGCTCTAGTCTGTGTAAAATGGTATTAGAAGGTTGTTATATTGGACATTGTCAAAACAAGCACTGTGTAGAAGTCCCCATTCATATCATGCATTCATCTGCATCTACTATATTCTCAAAATAATGTTTTTATTTAGATAGTAGCACTGTACACCGTAACATACAGTTTTCATGCAGTAGCAGTTTAATGTATAACATACATCAAAAAGGGAACTTATACACTGGCAGTGCTTGTATGTCTAGTAAGCTATTAGTTAAGTTATGCCACACATTATGAAAGAGTAAGGTTTTAATGTGACCTCAAGAATCATAGGCACAGCCAGCCAGATGAATGCAAAATACAGCTAGTACACCATAGACATTATATATCAGTGGTGACGCTGCCTGGAAAAATAGAAATGCCACAAAACGGCCACTGAAGGCTTCTGTATCAAATGTGCAGTATTTGTGTTTTTCTCAGAGGCACAAAGCGGGACATAGCCATTCACAAAGACAACAATTATTTTTAATGGCAACACTTACTTCCTGAGTTTTCAGTGTCCAACACTTTGCTGGATCTCCTTTCTTCACTCCCTCTGGTGTTACAGAACTAGCCTACGTGTGAGCAGAGCAAAGCAGTAAAAGAAAGAGAGAACCGAGAGGATGACCGTCCTCCCTTTCTCCAGAACTAGCATGCCCAGCGCTACACCTTCGAGCTGACAGAAGCTGTTAGTGGCATCCTACCTGTTCAGATGGGCAGGAGCAATCAGAGCTCTCTCATCATTGAAATGACCTTAATATCTTACTGTAGCTTTATGAGCTGGGGGAAATGAGAATATTAGTTACAACATCAGTACACATAATAGGCTACAGCTCGTATCATATTAATGGCATTCAGGAAGGTTATTGCTTTTGTGGGATACTTGGACAATACTGTACTTACCTTAAAATATTTATTAGAGGTTAGTATATAATAATATCAATATTTTAGAAAGGAGTTGTTTGCGTAGTTGTGTAATTGTGTTTGGGGACAAGTCTTTCTAAGTACGGTTTTGTCAGCAGCTTACCAAACTCTGGGCAGATGTACATTTAAGGCAATCTGTGATTGACAAATAACATTTTACTGGGTAAGTACCTTCTCTCCTTTAGTCCAAATGACTGTGGGGGCTGGGTCTCCAGTGATTGGGACATCGAGACGCAGTTTATTGCCAGCCACCACCACAATTGTAGACTCAGGCGTGCGGCCCATACAGTCCAGGTGAATCTTCGGAGGATCTTTGAATGTTAGACAAACATGCAAATTGGAAAGTAGCATTTCTAGCAGTGTATTTACTTTCTGTTACATGTATGGCAATGCATACTGTACCTTGACGTGGAACATAATCAATCTTCACCTCTTGAAAAAAAAATAAATATATAATTAGGAATTCATTCAAATCAATGACCTGGTGGGATTAGTTTGTAAATGCTGTAGTCAAACTAACAGAAGACCACCAGTATTACCCATGAAGTTGAGCTTAGCTGATAGGCTGAAAGCATGACCTTCAGGCACAAAATTGTAGTCTCCCTCATCTTCAGGTTTGACATCATCAATGGTCAGCTTGTGAATCCTTCGAAGACCCAAAATGACGCTCACTCAAATGTGTCAGCAACAGTTTGCGCTATTTTCTAAGCCTTGCAACATACAACACACAGTATGTACTCACCTGCCAATGTGTGAGATATGTATCCTCGCATCAGGTTTCACCTCCACACCATTCTTGAACCAGGTGCCCTTCACGTGTTCATCAGACACCTCGCACTTGAACACAGCTTCATCCTTCGCCTTAACGGTGAGGTCAGCAATGCTCTGGTACACCTCAAGTTCCTTCTCTACACAGTCGGAAAACAAAGTTGAGGTCATGGGTAGCCTAGCTTCTCATATGATCACATTACTGTACAGTGTGTATTCATGGAAGGAACGCAATTACAATACAATGGCAAAAGTACTATTGCATTTGGGGCGTGTGAGAAAGATTATCTAAATGGGAGAATAACAATACCCTACTAGTACGGTAACCATTAGGTCTAACAAGTCTTGTGAATAACCTAGAGTATATTAGCCGTCAAAGAAATCACATACACAGAATCCTTGCAATGGTTAAACTGCAATCCTAGTAAAAGATTCATGTGTTTTATATTAGCCGGCTGCCAGAGAGGGTGAACAAGCTGGGAATAGTAGTACAATGGAAGTTCTGCTGTGATGTTGATTGCTGGTGCCAATTGGCAGCTGTAGTTCTTGGCAGTCACAGTGTTTAAACAATATAATCTTGACTGGATATAGAGAAGAAGCAGGGATCAGTTATTGTAATATACTATATACACCCTTTGAGACACATGAACACAAACAAACTACTGTCATGAAAATAACATTAGAAACTTTGAAAATCATTGGTGTCACATAGTCGCATGGTTCTTGATCTGATATGTCCATGATGGACCAATTGCTTGCTATTGACTTAGATTGACACCTTCTGGCAGCTCCTCTACCAGGAAGGATTTTGAATTGATGCTGCAGAGCTTGCAAGTTTGGGATGGTCTTAGCAGGCTAAATGTTACAGCTTACTAAAATATAACAACACCTAATTTTGTCATTTGGTAACCAATTTCAAACTACATTCAATGCAAAGCCACATACATGTAGTGGTCCAAAGGTTTGTGAATCATTAGCACTATATAATAGTGTCCTGTGTATAATAATACACAGGACAGACCGGGAGAGAGAGAGAGAGAGAAACACTTGTGGCCTTCAGATAAAATACGGGACTGCTCTGCTAACTTTAGCTGGCATTTGGACTTAACATCTGTGACCTTGGCAAGGTGATGTGGGTAATGGCAAGGGTTGCCACGTCCCATGGCTGTGCACTCTAGGAGCACAGTAAGAATGACAAGGCCAGGTGGCTATTTGTAGAGTATGATGATGTGTATCCCCTAGTGACAACAGTGTTTATGACCTGCTGAGAAATATCTTTTGCCACGACGCATTTGATGGATTGTGTGTGGGTCAGTGATGTGCTTTTACATGTGGCAAAAGTATAAAAGATGTGCTTGATCTTACTTACCCTGCACCAGAAGTTCAGCCATAGATTCACCTCCATTGGTTTTAACCTTGTAGTGGCCACAGTCTTCTTTCGTGGCCTCATTAATGATCAGCACATGCTTACATCCGTCTTTCTTGAAGCGGTACTTGAATGACTCATCTCTTGTCAACTCCACACCATCTTTTTCCCTGTGGGCAATCATATTAAGAAAAGAAAATATTCTACGGTACTTATGTTGGTAATAATTACAGTCATGCTAAAAAATGTTTGACATCAGTTCTCCAATCACAGAATAAAGTTGAACTGTACATTTACAATGACTTTCCCCTTCACCTAAGGAATGTATGGGATGACAGGCGTGTGTGACCTTTACACGGGACTGAGGGCTACACTACATCTGTGTTGAATCCGTCAACATGTGAGCACTTCCCTTACCAAATGAATCACATATTCTGGGAGAACTGTCCAGTAGATTATTTAACAATAGCTTGAGAATCCAGTAAGAAAGATATACATGTAACCATAAAGTACTACCATAAATACATGTTGGTGTACCTCTGACAACCTGCTTGATAACAGCACTGGAGGTAAAGCGTTCTAACCATTTTACATGGGCTCCTTCCTCTGACACCTCACATTCCAGCTCCACCCGCTCCCCCTTCATCACCATCTGGTCCTCTAGGTTTTTTAAGATGAGCACAGGAGGTTCTAGAAAAAAACGGGAGAACGAGTGAGAGAGAGATAGAGAGAGAGAGAGAGAGAGAGAGAGAGAGAGAGAGAGAGAGAGAGAGAGAGAGAGAGAGAGAGAGAGAGAGAGAGAGCTAGAGAGAGAGAGAGAGAATAGTAAAGAACAAAAAACAAATGGCCTATAATGGCCATTGCGTTGTTTGATGCCTATCTCTTTAACATGTTATACTAGAATGCATGTACCTTTGACAAACAGCTCAGTGGTGGACTTCTCATCTCCAACCATACAGCTGTACGCTGCATCATCAGCCAAAGAGCAGTGGTTGATGGTGAGGTAGCGCATGTTGCCAACGTTCTCAAAGATGTACCTAAAGAGTAAAACAGTCAGCTTGTTTATAAGCATAGATTCACACAAACAGTGATCTAAATAATGTTTATTCATTTTACCAGGACTTGGACACCTACTTGCTAATTATGTATGGTATGGAGTCCATCCATATATTGTGGGGGGGGGGGGAAGAGAGATGTAGTGGAATCGGCAGGAAATGTCAGTGGGGAGTTGAGAAAGAAAATAAAACATTTAAAGTTGCATTTTGCCTATAGATTATTACATCTATAGTTTAGCTAGGTTTTTATAGGTTGACTTTCATCTCAGATATTATTAAAATGTACATTGGTGTTTAGCACACTGATTAGTGATAGCTATTGACACTTCTCTAGTAGCAATGGGCAACTACTGTATTTAAGTTAACCATTAGCCCATGATGAATCTTACTTCAACATTCACAGTATACACATAGTAAAACCTTACAGTAGGTTACTTCCTGTTTACATTATACTGTAAATGATGGCTAACAATGCCCTTTGAATAAATAGAGAAAATAACTGCCAACCTTCCTGTTATTTTAATCTCCTGTCCATTCTTAAGCCATTTCACATCAATGTCTGGACTGGCCACTTCAACAGCTAGTTTGATTTTATGTCCCTTCTCCACTTGGTAGGCAGTATCCAGCTTTTTGAGGAAAGCTATAGGCAGTAGCACAAATAAAATGATTATGATAAACTTTCATATTTAACATTTATAATTTTTAAATGTATATGACATTTACATAGATAAACAAAGCAGAAATGATTCACCAACCAGCGCTTTTCTTTTCTTCTTTCTTCATTTTCTTTAGTCTCTTGAGCATGCCTCGTAGATCTGTAATGCCATACTGGAAAGCGATCTTCTCATATTCTGAAGGTGGGGCCTTCTGAAGTATATTCCACACATCCACGTCTGGTTCTGTATTAACATGTGCAGCTCTGGTACATGTAAATAATATATTGAAAATCGTTATAGTAACCCAATTGAGACGTTGCCAAGACATTATGCATGGAATGCCTTTTGTATGAAATGTTGAAGCTGCCATTCAAATGCACTTTTCAGATTTGTAAGTTTTCAGATTTCAAACATGCACAAATCACAAACACTCAAACTGTTTTCTCAGGAAAACAAGGCAGCACTATAATGTCAGCAATTTCTTACCGGTTGGAGGGTTTTAAAAAACTGCTACTCATTCAGAAGCAGAGCCCAAGCAGGCACGTATGGTAAAACAAACCACATGGATTAAAACACACACACAAGAATCCAGAGCATTTCAAAAGTAAAGTATGTTTGGCATATACCGGTACAACACAACAGCAGTCAGTTAAACATTTGAAGTTAGTGTGATATAAGTGTGATTTAAGTTGTAAAACCTTTATTGATATCACACATCACATGTTTATGTATATTGTGGCATTGGAAACTTAATTAAAACGTAACAAGTTGTACTATAGTATATGATAGATTAGTAGTAGCTGTTATCTGGTAGTGGTTGCGTAATGTGCTGAAATTATTAAAAAGCACTAAAAGGAGTTTTATGAAGAAAATACCATTCCCTTCATTCTAATAAAGAAGCATGGTAAGACTCTTACCATGAGTTAGTTTCCTACCATAAGATACATGGTAAGACATGGTAACAGTAGGTCTATTAGCATTAGAACATCAACTGTTTTGTAAGATATATAGCGATTAGGTAATATAACAATACACTTTTGGTCTCCATGCCATAAATAGATTTGTCACATCTTTCAGAAAATACGATATGGTGGCATGTCCAATAATTATAATGAAATCACAACCTTTATCTATGCCTTATGTTGGGAAATTGTGTAAAACTCCTTGTAGTACATTGTTTGTCATTGAAACTACAGTACATTGAAGTTAGTTATACAATGGTTGTGTATCAATGCAGAGACATTTACTCTTGACTAGTTTGAAGATAGAAATATACAGCATGATAATAACACATCAGTGTTAAAGGTCCTATTCAATATTTTAAACATTAATAGAGCTCTTAATGTGTTTTGTAAAATATGCAAATATGTAAACTATTTTCGTACTACTACTACTATTTGAGCTTCTTTGTTTTCAAAGCCGGTCTCGCATGTTAGTGTTCGTGGCATGAGCATAGGGCATTTCTTTTGGTCTGAGACGCTAGTGCTTAGTGTGACATTTAGTGGCAGACAAGATCATACTGAGTACCTTTAAAAAGCAGTTAGTTATTACTTTTATTGTTTTAATGTGTGCTTCTATTCCTCATTTTGATTCTACTTTAATCCATAGTAGAGCTTGATGTAGCTACTTTGTCAACAATGATTACCATATATTTTTATATTATCATTGTGTATATGACAATAATGTTTTATGAGTAAATTAGTAACACTGCAACTATTTTAATTAATGCAAAAGAAACATTCTTACTCTCTGGTGATATATTAAACAGTGAAAGAGACAAAGAGAAAATAAAAAGGATCGGAGATGAAAGAGAGACAGAATAACAGTATGGTTATTAACAGTCAATTTAATTGTTTTATCAAAGGCTACAAAATGATCCCAATTAAAATTCTGTAATTATTTACCTCTTCTTCAGCAAGGCACTGAAGTCCAGCTCTCCTGAATCATCATTTCCATCGATACTACTGTAGAAACATCAGAAATCATAAAGCACACAGTGAATTTCTGTAACTGCCATAGGTTTTATTCCTCAATGTAAAAGAGATAGCCCCGTGTTAATAATCTGCAACCTCATTATGCTTTGCAAGTATAATGTGGGTTTATAGCTTATACTGTAGGCAAAAGGACACAAAGAAAAAGGTAAAAGCAAGGATACTGCACAACCCTTGCAGTATCCTTGCAACAGTAAAAATACTTTATTTATTTAAATAAAGTATACTTATATAAATAAGTGATATAGGAAAATAAAGTCATTCACAGGGTATGTCTCTGTATTAAGTTTCAATATTGACTGATAGTTGATTTCTGTGTACTACAGTAGCTTTGAGCAGTAAGAAAAGGCAAGACAAATCATTCAAAATGTAAGTCTACACCTAGTGGTCCCAGTGTGGAACAGCAGCTCCAGTCAGATGAATGGGATAAAAGATAAAGGCAAGTACATTCATTTGGTATCTAGATTAGAGTGTGAGTTGTTGGTGCATTAAATCATGTCACAGTGCATCATGGCTGCATTTGTATTTCGGCAATGGTGAATTGGTTATACTGCACTCACTACACCAATGACATCTTTTGTTCCTTAGCACAACTTACTGTACACTTTCACTCTACCAGGTAGCTTTTGTGCATCTGGCTCCATTGTTTTGAGTAAGACCATGTAGCAGATCAGGTGGAGGTGATGAGCATTCTTAAAGCTACACTTCTTGATTGCATCATAGCACCCCCAGGACCACAAGTTTCAGCCCCAGTTCAGTGTGTGGAGGGGTGGGGTAGGGAATGGTGTAAGCCTATAGTGCAATGATTCAACTGTAGAGAGTTGGGGGAACACTGTCAATTTCAATGTGTGTGTGTGTGTGTGTGTGTGTGTGTGTGTGTGTGTGTGTGTGCATTTGACCATAAGAGGAATTCCAGACACAAAGTCAAGTGGTGTCCCTTTAAAGTATCATGTACAGTATTTATATTATTAATTCACACACTAGGGAAAAATATTTGAAATATGTAGATTGCTTTTACTAACGACATCTCACTGCTTACAAGTTTAAATCTGTAAGCATATTTAAAATCTATTCAATTTTTCAAAAATCGATATGCTCATTGCTCTCTTGATCTACTGTCTGGTCGTTCTCTCAAAACAGCAAATGAAGGCTTCCTTATCCAAAACACTGATTTGATTAAAAAGTGTGAGAGAGAGAGATAGAATAAGCAAGTCAAAGGAGAGGGGGCCTCTGATGCTTGTCCTTAATCCTCAATCTGTTTGAATATGAGCCTCCATTGTTTCAACAAACCCTCTTACTACCTTGTTGGGGGTCCACTTCTCTTCTTAGTAGCTTCGCTCCTAACAAGTTAGCATTTGCATTGTTACTTCTTCTACACAATAAGGTAACACTAAGACATACTGTAGGTACTGTAGTTCTAGAATAACGGCAATTCATGATTTAATGGGACTTTAACTTTATCTGGTTGTAGAAATATTATTCCTAGTGACACCAATACAAATCACTGTGTAATCAGTAGTGCATGTGATTGTGTAAATTCCATTATCTACTGTATAACAATGGGATTTACATTCTCACATGCACTTCTGATTACACACAATCCTAAACCTTAAATAACAAACTTGGATTGTTTGGTGCCTGAACTTTCGGCAACATACTCTTTGGTATAGGCTGTATCTCTACATTACATCGATTGGGTACCATTTTATAACACAACAGAGCTGATTTGCGTGATATATGCATGAATAAAATGTTTGTCCTTTTGCTAAGTAACCACTGTTTATAAAGCCTGGTCCAACCATACCCAAAATGAGCAATAGGTTGGTGGAGCCAAGCTACTAATTTAACGATATGAAAAAAAATGAATTATCTGTAAAATGTACATTTATTGCTACTTACAACTTAGTGTTATGTTTAGTTACAACAATGATAAACAATAATTAAATCATTAGTGAAAATGTTTTACACTATGGATGATGGCATGTTAAATAAAAAAATACTAAATGCATGATGAATGAATGAATGAACATGAAGAAACTTACGTGCGCCTAAAAGCAGCCCTTATATCCAAACCTTCAACTGTACAAGCCTCTGCAATGCAATACATATTTGATTGTGAGCAAATCAACAGACAAAACCCATCAATTATTTAAATACATCGTTTTTCCTATTCTTATCTCTACTACTTTAACACATTGTTGACTGAATGGATGAAACATATCAGTGATAAATGACAAAGACAAATGTAGAAAGAAGCAGTTAAAATTAGTACACTCACCATGTACAGTGAGATCAAAGTTACAGCTGTCAAACTTGTCTCTAGATGACACCTCACACCTATAGGCACCAGCAAAATTGACCTTTGCTGCTATGATATTCATCTGAAATGTATAGACCTGTAACCACAAGTTACAAAAAGATAGCTTAGAGAGAAGGGCTTAGGCAAACAGTTCAATAAGTTACATTTTGAAACAGATTACTGACTAAGTCTAAAGCAAGGATAGATGTGCACCATGCAAGAACAATATTATAGTATATTATAAACATACTGTTGACTATATGTTATTTTATGTCATCATGACATAAAATAATATTTTTTAAAGATTTTGAATTGATACTGAGACAGTGGGGTGACATTGGCGCAGTGGGTAGAGAGCAGTGCGACAGGTCATTGAGTAGTCGCTGGTTTGAACCCCACTAACTCCTCATCAAGTTGTCCTTGAGCAGGACACCCAACCCTAACTGCTACCGGTGGTCAGATGGCGCCCTGCATGACAGACATCGCCATCGGTGTATGAATGTGTGTGAATGGGTGAATGAGAGGCTTACTTTAAAGTGGCTGGAAATTTGAAAAGGTGCTATTTAAATGCAGTTCACTTTACCATTTACACATTTTCTGTAGTGTACAGTATGTAGACATACAGTAACCCAAGCACTGAGGATATTTTACCACTAAGATAGTATGCCTCATGACAGGTTGTATAGCCTTGCCTTAGTGTTACGATCATATAACTCTTTTAGCTGCAAGTGCTTTCCAGATTTGCTGGCCAGGTCCATCCATTTCCCTTTGAACCATTTGACAGTGGGCTTCTTTAGCAGTGAGGCAGCATTTACTTTAGCCACAAATGTGATGTTTCCACCTGCACAGAGGAGTACATGGCCATACATTTAGATTTTATGAAATTGTCATTTAGTTTTAGATTTTTTAAAGTTTTAGACTTTCAAAGTGAGTTGCTTAAACATTTGAGTCGACATAGAATTTGTCAAAAGATGTGTTGTTACTTTTAACTAGGCTTGTAAATACAGCCCAGTTGCCTTGTTTGCAACTGGGTTGAGTTTTGCTATACTCACCCATAGTGACCTCTCCACTCTGAGGCTTCTCTGTGAAGAGACCTGTTAGGTCCTGTCTAGTGTCTGGAGGCTGTCCATCTGCCAATGTAACAGGTTGATGATAGAATGTCAACAATCCTCAGGCACAGGATTTAAAAAAACGTGTGATATTTGGAAATGGGCTACAGTACATTTTTAAAAATGTGGGTAAATATTATAAGTAAATATGTAAATATATGTACTGTATGTATTATATGTATAGACTGAATTGGCAATAAGAAAATGTCTACAGTTTACTACTGTTGCAGGACCTACCCTCAGCTAGTGGAGCTTCAGGAGCAGAAGGAGGGGTCTGGCCTGTTGTGGGCAAGGAATTGTCTGACACTGGGGTCCCTCCTGCGGTGGGCACAGTGTCCACCATGGTTGGGGTTGAGGTCTGTTCCATCACCACAGCTGGCTCTACTGCTGTGGGGGTTTCAGCTCGAGCTGGGGTCTGCTTTTCTGTATCTCCATTAACATAGAAATACCAAATAATAAGCATATCATTTAATAATAATTTAAGTTGCATTAAAGCGTTGGTAAATTATTATGTAGTGAGTGATTATTTCTTTTAAATACAAACTCCCAACATTAGCTAGCACAGTTCTAACTGCTTTAACCGATTAAGACATTCGCTTTGTCAGAGCAAAGATATTCTTTGTTGTTTAAAAAAAGACATTATCACTCAACCATTGCTGTTTTATCATCTTTAAATGGCTGACCAAGTTTCCATGTGTTATCAACTGGCTCTTGTGCCTATTCGGGGCCTAAATCAAGTGGTGCTTACTCATGAGGAAATCATTTGTTGGTGTGAGGATCAAGGTCACCTTGCTGACAGAGCAAGTCGGATATAGATGTGAGCCAGTGATGGCTGGGTCATCTGCAGCAAACACTTTCAAGTACACTAAGTCATTCCCTCATTAAGAATTGCTTTCAGTAGTACTATTTAATTTTCTTTAGACTGCATTAATTGTTTACACATAATGTCTATAGTGATCATACTGAATAAGTTCACAATTAACATAGTAGCACGTACAGTGTTCTAGTGCCTCAGCATAACAAACCAGTGCTTGAAAATGTGAGTACATATGACATACTGTATACAGTACAGGCTTACAGATAAAACGGTGTTCCTAAAAGGATATGGCTCATAGCAGTGCTACAGTACACTGCAGTCAGGTTTCTGTGATATTTACCAGGCAGTGCAGACAATAGTTATTTTACAACAAGATGAAATAGTTCCAATAAGTGCCCATAGTGTTTTGTGATTTGTTGTACATAGCAGAAAGGTGAGTAACTGCATGCTTTAATCTGCAAAATCAAAGCTTCCCACCTTCCTTTGGTATGACCTTCAGCTCAAACTTGACCTTTGAACTCCCAGCAATCACCGCATAGATATTGGCATCACCCATGGTAACAGCTTGTATTGTGAGGGAGTGCTTGCTTCCATTGGCTGTTAATGCATATTTTTTGCCATTGGCAATATCCTTTGTGTTGCACTGCCATTTTACTTTTGCATCAGACTTCTCAGTCTCTGCCTCAAAGACCACAGAGGACCCCTCTTCAGCCTCCTGAGTCTTTGGTTTCTTGGCAAATGCAGAGACTAAAATAGGAGGGATAGTTTAAATAGCCAAGTAGGACTTTCAGAATAATAGCAGAACATTTTAAAATCAGATTGAAACGATAGAGAGAAAACGAGACAGAGACAGAAACAGACAGAGAGAGAGAGAGAGAGAGAGAGAGAGAGAGAGATAGAGAGAGAGAGAGACAGAGAGAGAGAAAGAGAGAGACAGAGAGAGAGAGAGAGAGAAAGAGAGAGAGAGAGAGAGACAGAGAGAGAGAAAGAGAGAGAGAGAGAGAGGAGTCTGTACAATGTAATAACAAACTAGACACTTAATTCCAGAAATCAGTATCCAAAAACAGGCTTACAAGCACCTCTTGGATAGCATACTGTTGTTTTGATTGTCTATGACACATTGGTACGATTGCATGTTATTGTTCAATTTTATATATCTGGGACTTTATATTATCAATTTATATATTGCAATACATAAATACATTATCAATGTTTGAACATGTTACATGTGTTATATTCAGTGTATCTAGCAAGTGTAGCATAAACATTAATAATTTTGATGTTCACAATTAACCAATGAGTTTATATATAGAAAGCGCATGTGTCTTACTAATAGATGTGCACAGCAGCCGCAGCAGGGAGCAGGTATCATACTAGAGGGATTAGTTAAGCTCTATTTTCATGACTATGGAAGGCCAGAGGAAGAATGATATGCATGCAGCCTGTGTTCCCTTTCTGCTCTCAGCTTCTCCTTCCAATCCTTCACACCATTTCTCTCTTGTGGTTTGTTGGCAGCGGCAAACAAAAAAAGCAATATTTCAACTAATGTATGAGCTTCCTGTGAGGCTTTAGCTGAACCACCAAGAGTATTCTTTTTAATTGTGCTTTTACATATAATATGCTCAGCAGTAATGTTAAGTGACATTGACTTACCTATTTACTGTATCTAGTTTCAATCTCAGTCCACACATTACAAAACGTTTAGGATTCGTTTTATCCAACCTCTATTGAGTTCCAATGTTTTTAAACGTACAGTGTGTCTAAAACATCACTCACTAGTCCAACAAGAGATGGATTTGACAGAAGAAAATCTTGTGAAAACAGTAATACATTTCCAGGAAATGCTCTGACCAGTATGGTAGAATCATTAGAGGTATGTTGTTGAGATAATTAAACCCAGAAGCAGAGAAACGTATATTTGTTTAAATAAATCCTACCGAGAAAAGGATACTATTGGAACATATTTTTTATTCTGCTTAGTCATTTAGTTCTATAACATGTCATTTTCCTATGTATTTATACTACACTAAACTACACTGCAGTTTCTAAATACAAAAATGAGTTAGGGTTATGGCAGTCAATCAAGAACCATATGTAAAACAAAATTTCTTAATTTAAGACAAAAGTTCTAGTGATAAGATATTTTGAAAGATGGTGCTGGCCCACGCAGATATTAGCCTAACTGTTTAATAACAAACATAGTTTAACAAATCCTGAATGCTACAGGTCTTAGCAGTTGACGATTTGGCTTCTGTCATTTGATCTGTTGAGCTTCTCACTTCATCAATGCAGTTCCATTCAGTCAAAATAATGTGTCAGACTGGAACCCTGTCAGGCATTTTTGGCATCAATGATACATCATGCATGATGTGTACTTCATGAATGCAGTGATGCTGGAAATACATGTCAATGTCCAATGTGCCTCACAGCTGATGTTTCTGCATACAGTATTGTAGGCCTGTGATTTCACTATACCTGCTCTATGCATTTTGTTAATGTTAAAGAATCAGGATTAAATTGATACTGTACAGTTCTTTATAGTTCACTTTGTCTTAAGACAATACCGTGTATGAAACATGACAAAATATAAACAAATAAATATATTTAGTTAATGTTATTTTTTGTCTCTGCTTAGTATACGTTTACATGTTATTATATAGAAAAATCTTTGTGTTGACATTTTATACTTTGCAGCATTAGAATAAAGGTAGTGGTTACATTATTATCAAATTAGTACTATAAACACAACAGAGATACAGTCACATGGCTCAAAACTTCACAAAGGCTCAGAGGAAGTATTTAGTCATGCAGTTAACTGCCACAAGGACTATGTGGTTAGGAGCTCATCTACTGTACTTCAGCACCGGACATATTGTAAATCTCATTGCAATGCTGTTGACAACAAAACAGTGATGGTAAACAGTTAACAAGGTCTAACACTTAACAAGTGTTAATGTGAATGCTTCGAGAGGATGCAGGGCAGACATGCTATTTTATTAGGTAGCATGATGTTTCTCATAATGGCTGATTCCTGATAAATATGAACAAGCCCACTCACCTGCTTTTTTGGCTGGCTCTGGCATGCTGATTTATTCTCCCTGTCCAAAATGGGCCACACTATAAACAGTCTTGTGTCTGTGCACCTCTTTGCCTTTAATAGTGGGGGTCCCAAACAGTGTCCCCTCCCTTCACAAATCAACGCAGAAGCTCTGTCATACTCAAGGCCCAATACCCTGTCTGTACAATGAGCTAAACCCCTTCCCCACATCCCCACAACCACCTGACCTCAGCCAGGCTATATTTCAACCATCCTTTTTTCTAACACATCAGCTGATTGACAGGCGTTTTGAGAGGGAGGCAATGGGATGGAAAGCAGGGGTTAAATTTAGAACCTGAGTCCAGAGAAGTCTGTTTGCTCCAACCTGATCAGTATTCTTCCAGGGGGGTGGGGTAGGGTGGGAGGTGACAAATAAATGACAAGACCTAAGCCTGTGCATTCCTTTTATCTGTAGGCATGGACATGAGCATGTTTCCCTTGGTAGAACAGGATTGCCAGGAATGACCTGACAGTTTCTACTTTAGCTTTCCAATCTCCATTTTGAGTCATGGGTATCATTACTACTGCATGCCCAGTGATTCTTTAATTTATGTTACAGGTTGTATGGACTTGTTTTTTATGAACTAAACATTACTTAGTGTAACTTACAAAATAGTGAACAGATAAAAAGTGGATGTTTTACCACAGATCTCACTTGATTTGCAGAATGATCAATCAATTGTTTGTTTATAAATATATGGTTACAGAGGCCTCTCTGAGGGAAGCCACTGGCACTTAGGGTCAAATCCCAATTGGTTTATGTTTTACTGTATTTTTTCACATTTACCTTATACTTGTATGTAAAGCATTTTGTATAAAAGAGTCAAATGTAGTTTATTATTATTATTATTATTATTATTATTATTATTATTATTATTATTATTATTATTATGCCTACTTTAAAGTGCTATTTCTTGTTCTGAGCATAATCTTTTCTTGCTATATTTGTTCCATTTGCAAATTCAAACATTTAAGAAAACTACTAACCCCATGACAATGACATTTGTCTACACAAGGGCTTAAACATTATTCTAAAAACAATCTATCTCCTTATACAAACTAGGATGATTTCAGTATTAGAATATAAGTTCATTGGTAGGCAATAAAACACAAGATTGTTCAAATATTTCAAATATTTAAATACTTACAGTACAAGTTGACATGTTCTAGAACCATCAAAGAAATTACATACATTGGTTTTATATACAGGTAAAGCATTACATATTAAGTACAATTTTGTTTTCTTGACACAAACTATAATTATGTTCACAAAATGCACTGTGTATTAACACATTATGCTGTGAGCCACCAGTCATTAATTTAAATGAGAACTTCAGTTAGTCAAAGGGAAGGATTCAGCACAATGAGAATAACTGAGAACATACAGTTACTAACTAGAATACTGTAGAAGGAAGCTCAAACAAACTGTCAAAACTCTTGAGATCTCTGAGGACATCTAGTGGATAGTGTGTTGCTATTCTGAAACATTCCATTAACAAAGACTTTATCTCAGATGAACAAGCAAGACGAACATGTCCTTTTCATATGCCAGTTCACTACTTACCCAATTTCTGTCTAACCTGCTTTGATGTAAAAAATGCAACCTTTTTTGATTATTGTCTATCAAAATGTGTAATTGCGATATTTCAAAGTAAATAATGTTTTCATTAAGTAGCTATTTATGTGACCATGTTGGTATATCTTCTGTCTAGTCCAAAACAAATGTTCCCATGGGGATAATAAAGTATGACGTACTGTATGGTATCTCATTGCATTGTACCACATAGTATTGCATCGTCTGGAACATATACTATTATTTATTATCTACATTGGTACTTGTCGACCCTTGGCCCAAAAAAGACAAGGTGCTCACACCAATCCTTCATCCACATACATGTCAAGAAAATAAAACTGCTTTAGACAAACATCTCAAATGTAATTCTTGTCTTGGAAAATGAATCCCTTTCATTACATATATGTCTTTCTTTCCAAATGAGGCTTTCCTAGCACCTCACCGCTGAACTGGTACGTCAGCTTCTTCTTAATTTTCTTTACTTCTCCAGTTTTTCCGTAGTTGCGCAAGGCACGGGCCATCTTCTGATATGTCATTTTTTTACGGTTGCCTTTTTGGATACCCCATCGGTGGGCGAGAGCCTCCTTGTGTTTGGAGGAGAACTGGAAAGTCCCCTTGTCTCGGTCCACCCACCAGATACTGTCCTTCATCTCTCCGTTCCTCAACAGGTCCAAGAGAAACTGGTAGAGTCGGATCTTCTTTTTATTGCCTGTTTGAAAAGATTAACAGAACGCATGCTGATATCCATCTAAATAATAGCCATGAATCTGCTGTTACATTAATCAAAAGCTTTACATAAATGGTTGAATGAATGATAGAAAACTGTAGTTTGTAGGTTGCATTAATAGTAATATTTCCACAGAGATTTGATGTTCTGTGAAGAAAATGTCTTACCCAGGTCTCCAGTGGTGGAGGAGGGCACTCGCTCTCTCAGGCACTCTTCATCAGACACCTCCAGTGGGGGGCTTCGTGGCATATGATCTTCATCATCAGAGCTCCGCTGAACAGGAGACGGGTGTGGGTACATTGTTCTCGGGAAGAATGGAACCTTGGAAACACCACATAAAGCATATGGTCTTGTAACTTCTAATGTTATTTATCTACTATGCTAGAAAACTTTGCAAACAACAATACAAACATTTTTAAATGACACCTACATAAATGTCAGGGTTGTTTTTTTCTTAAAAAAATACATAAATATATATAAATGTGTCATAGATGACACTGAATTATAACCACCTCTTTGAATAGGTGACAAAAATAGGCGTGTCATTACAGCATGTGCTGAAGTGTTGATGTGCTACTGTAACAACATGTCAGCATGAGAAACACCAAAAATGCGGCCTTCTACTGTGGCCAGCATTTATGATTTGGCAGATCATGATATAATTCTCAGCATCAACATTATGGTTGTTAATCTTATCAAAATAAAAATTTGAATTTAAAATAATAGATAAAAGACCTCTGATTAAATATGAAAAGAGAATATTATAATATGATGAATGGTATACTATAAAGTATACTCTTATGGCATATTTAAATATAAATAAATATATATATATTAAATATGCCATAAGAAAATGTGAAATATGATCATATACTGAATGATAGTGGAATATGTAAATAGTCAGTGTAAATACAAAATAGCTATCTCACAGATAACAAGGACTTTTCATTATATACACTTTATCATGAGTCTTCTTGTTTGCATTGTAAATTCGCTGTAGACTTACTGGTTGCTGTAACACATGGGCATGTGCCCCCAGGTTGGGGTCTAAGAGGTTCTCCATGTCATATCGTATTGTGTCGTGGCGTATGAGACCAGGGGCGTGCAGAGACTGAACACTCTGCAGTTCTGTGAAATGTGTTTCTGGGATGTTTTCAAACTCTACCGGGTGAACATGTGGCGGGTGGTACTCCCAGTGGTCTAAAATAAAAAGAGGAGGACAAATTGTATACTGTAGGAGGCAGTACCTCATTAGGGGTTATTGCATGGGGAAGGGGGGGCAATAAATCACAACAAAGATAACTCACAGCTTGAACCCAAATTAACTTTGTATAACAAAGCCCAAACATGCAATCTTGGAATCAGTTTTTTTTTATAGATTATATAGTATTTAACAGGATGTGATAAGTGCTTACTCTGTTAATCTATACATCTATGCATTTACTCTGTTAATCTATACATTTTCCTTCAATAAAACCATCAATACAACCTATAAGCAAAGGATCTTATTAGTATTGTTTTATTCTGCATTAAACTGTGTTTTACTTACATTTCTAAACGTCAAATTAATGTCATCCACCATGAACCCTGAGACCTTAATTTTGACAAGGTTTTGCTTAAGGCCAAAGGTAGTTGGAAAAATACAATATATAGACTTTTTTTATTTGTCTATTTTAGAACCATATTCAAAGCAGTTGATTACAAGAGAAAGTAAACCCCAAGGGTTTTGTTGTTCAATGTCTGCAGCTTCGGTGGCTGATAGAAATGGCATCTGTTTCCTGTGTTTCAGCACTTAGTGGTAGACTCTCCAGCTGCACTAATATATTTATACACAATTTAAAGATGAGTACCATGTCACCACATAAAATATAACTACTGAATTAGTGTTGGCTAGCATACTGGTTGTAAATTAAAATATTTTTTGTTCTTCTTTTGTTCAGTTTTGTTCATGTAATTGTGTTTTTCCATTATTGATTTAATTGGGACTCCTTTGCATTTTAAAAGTAGAAATAAGATGGCAATAAAATTATTCTGATTAATTAAATGAGAGCAAAACTCACCTGACTGGATGTCTCCATCTATGATGTATGGATTATATGGATTATATTCTGATAGTTGTTGTCTGTAAATCTCTGGATCATACATATCTTCTGGTGGCTGGAAGGTCATATAAGAAAATATTTAAATCTTAAATATCAGATATAGTATATTTTTCCACAGTGTACAGTACACTTTCCAAGGCACGGTTACAATCAATTATTAAATATAACATATTTAGCAAAGTGACAGAAAGATAACACAGCTGTATTTGTGATGTTTGAGCATTTTTACATATTAAATCAGTCAGTACTTAACTATTGCTTTGAGCTTTACAATAAAAATATGTATATATACAAACAAGTGAAAAGACAACATAATTAAATGTTAATTGGTGTCAATTGTGATACGTTTAAAATGTAAATATGTAAAGTAGGTAATCTGAACATTATATAACGTGGAATTAGATAACTGAAAAAAGTCATATTAAATAAATATATATATATATATATACTTACAGGCGAGATGAGATAGCTCTCCATTCTATATGGATGCAACATGGAGACCTTTACTCTAACCAACCGACTCTCAGGCTGTTGGCTACAATACTCTTACAATCTTTCAAAACTTTTGCAGCATCATTGCACAATGTTTCAAAATTTCCTCTCACCCAACGAAACCTAAAAATGTCTCTGTCCTTGTAAACACTATAGAGCTTCACTACTTTTCGCGGACCACGGCTGGTTCTAATGAAATGAAATAAACAATGCCCCTTGTTTGGCTGTAATGTGAAAAGGGAACCTTTGACTTCTGTAAATGTCTGTGGGTGAGTGCACCAGAGTGTGTCTGCTGAAGGTGGTCATTGATGATTTGTCTAGAGGCCAAATAGACCTCTCATTTATCACAACTCGTTTTTGTCCCCTCCCTTTGCAGCCAGTCATTATGAAGTCTCTTTGTCTTTATAAGGTTTTATATAAAGGACAATCATCAAATCATCCTCTATTTATTTGTTCAGTTTGCTTCAGATTATTTATTTATTTTACTTCAAATAAATTATCCAGAATATACTGTATACAGTATGTAATAATTACTATTTACTATTTGGTTTTTTATAATTGTCCTTTGGACACCTTATTAAGTGTTTTTATTTATGGTGATGCACTACATTCTTTTTTATTGTCTTAGTGCTTTAAAGTATGCAGAATTGAGCTCTAAACATCTCTTAGAAAGGTTTATTTCATAACTCAGAGGTTTTTTCAAGAAATAAACTGTTGCCATAGGTTATGACATTAAAACCGCTTGAAGGGGATATATATTATTTCTACAATTTTACCACATGATGGGGTTTCTTTGGTATTTAACACAGGCGCGTGCGTGCACACACACACACACACACACACACACACACACACACACACACACACACACACATTTAAGATTACATGAAGGTATCTATTTTGTACCTGCAGAAGTTAATGTAGATTATAATTATCAAGGCAAGAAGATAGTGTTAAACTATTCATTGGGGATAAGCCTTCTGCACCAAGCTGATAGTGATATGACAAAGCTCTGTCAACTAACTTTCATGAATCTTTTTATTAACTGGTCATGTTAAGTATGAATCAATTTCAGTACAATGTGCAGAACCTCAATATACAGTATACATCTTCAAATACAGAAACTATACAGTAAAATAAAAAACATTTAGATGCATCATTCTAAAAGAAATATCTACAGGATCTCTAATGATACATTGAGCTGAATCACTATGTTGCAATCAATCTTGATGGACAAAAACCTCCACAAGAGAAATATATCTCAACATCTTTCGCTTTTCTACTACTTTACATTAAATAAGTTAATCCTTCTTTAGTTTGGGAGCCTATTTCACTGCTTACATGCACATTTAAATTGTAACTGGACTTACACAATAGGAGCATAATCCTTTAAATAATGAATAATATTCCAAATAAGACATGTGTTATGTAACATTTATAGTACAATTTAGTAGCATACTGTAACACAGCAGACGAGACAATCACAAGAAGCATTACTTGCATGTGAGTCTTCTTTTGGCAACATCAAAAAACAAAAATAGCACCTTTTTACCTTTTGTTTCAACACAAATCATGAATCAACTAAAAATACACCATCATTTTATAATAGTATAGTATGCAGTGCACTACCTTTGTACATATTTACTGAAACCATGTTTATGGTGACTATTTAATCCCAATGCAGCAATAGTACTGTTGGTGTTTGTCTGTGTTGTCTCGATTTAAAAGAAGAGGAAGACTGCATCATTCTGATAAGAAAAGGTGCTCAACATGGTCAGTATAGTTCCTACTGTTGAGACCGTAGTTACATATTAAACACACAGTCAATAAAGAGACATTCTGTATATACATTTGCAGCAGAGACTAATAAAGGCCTTCGTTACTAAAGCTACATTATCTACAAGTTGAAAATATACAGTGCATTATTATACAGTATTTTCCAAATACCATAAACAAAAACACTGTTTGCATTTGCCATTGATTGCTTATCATAAATATAATATAATATGAATGTTTTTAATTAAATCTTGCCAGTTACACAACTTCTGTGACCATATATATCTTTGTCTGTTGAAGAAGAGTCTAAAACCACACACTGCCCTACCCTTGCTGGCCCCCATGTTAATCACAGCTGCCTGCACAAACTGATGACATTTACAATTTTCCGTGTATATTAATACACTAAATGTTTCAGTGAGCCCATTACTATTTTCAGTGTACCCAGTTGGTAAACTGAAAATACTTTTATACTGCCGTATTGTCAGTGAGTTGAAAGACAAAACACAAAATACATAACAAATATTTAATGTATAGACAGGAACCGTGGCATTTATAAAATTAACATTAGAAAATTTTTGAATTACATAGAAAATCATGTAAAGTGTGTAGTGTGTGTGTAGTAAAGTTTATCTGTTTTCTATGATACGTCTAGATACAAGTGATTTTCCTGTGGGGCATTGCAGTTTGGGACACATTCCTAAACTACCTGGTTGGCTTTATGTGTCAATCGACTATTTAGTCATATGGCCCTTTAGTGTCTTCAGATTCCTCAACCATCGTCGTGATCTTGTCTTCCATAATATTCTTCACTAAATCCTCATTTGTACTACCATTATTTGCGGTGAAATCGTTGGTTAAAACCTTGGTATATTCACGTGCCCTCAATTTGTAGTTCACAGGTACATAATCCTAGCCTCAGGAGATCTGTATGGATTAGAATGATGTACCTGTAAACTACATCAGGCTGGAGTGGCAAGCAATCATGTCAATCATAGGCTATGTTGTAGATACAAAGTATATTACCTGCAAGAGTTAACTAGCAGGTAGCCTTGCTAGACCATTCTGATTTTGCACGCTTCAGTTTGACTTCGCCGTGGGAATCAATCTGGAGAGGCACGGTTTCTACAGATAGACAGATGGTTCATCCAATCACCTGCCAAGTATTTTTTGATAACCCTTTTAAAACTGATTAAGGGACGGCTCCCCAGATGGTTGTGTGCAAATAACTACATTCTGTGCATGTATAAACTCTCTGGTGTGTCAGGTTATCATAATTCGGCTTCATAGAAAAATAATACATTTTGGATGTGTTCTCGAAACCTCATGATGAGCCTTGATTAGTTCATGAGTCTGAATTAGTACATCTAGAGTCTTCTCAACTGTGTTTGTGTGTGTGTGTGTGTGTGTGTGTGCGTGCGTACGTGTGTGTGTGTGTGTGTGTGTGTGTGTGTGGGTGTGTGTGTGTGTGTGTGTGTGTGTGTGTGTGTGTGTGTGTGTG
>JAODUG010092390.1:0-11877 GCA_027564795.1 Aphredoderus sayanus | reverse complement strand
TCTCTCTCACACACACACACACACACACACACACACACACACACACACACACACACACACACACACATACACACACATACCCAAACCAAATCACAGTGTCCATATGTTTTCAGTTTCAGGCAAGTATACCTGGAGAACAACTTTAATTGTCATCTAAAATGAGATAATTGGTTGTTTTTGCAGTTAGAAGAAACAGCCTGTTTGCTTGTTTCTCCCTAACAAGCTGCCCTGGCCTAAAAGGCTCCATGTAATCTTATCTGTACAGAATATCACCTGCATTGGGTTGTTTTTCTTTTTATTATATATTATATTTAATATAATGCTATTTCTGTCTAGAATAGGTTGTCTGAGTGGTACTTTAGGGTGGCAATCTAGCGACACATGGACATGTAGGCTGGTTGGGTAAAAAAAATTATATATAATATTCAACTTCAATATTCAAACATATGTTAGACATGTGTCAATGTAACCAAGCAGCAGTGCGTCTTTATGCGTGCTTCCACACAGGTTTACATTTTAAGGTTGCAACGGACAGTGGCTGCATTGTGTCCTCTAGCAGATGCTGTCAGTTAGAGACAGTGTGTGTATTGCCATGTGGTGCCAATGTGACTTTTGGATGGTTACACCTCGCTAATCATGACATCATGCTTTCCACTCGGCTCTCTCTTTCTCTATTCGTCTCCACTCGCGCTTAACTTCCTGTCTGGCGCACTGGATGAAACTTCCTGTGAGGCCAGATGTCTACCACTCAGTAAATTCTTTATTTCTTTCCTTCTTTCTGCTTTAGTATTCGTATAATGCAGTATATATGCACATTGCACACTCAGACACACATACAGACAAACTAGTAATTTTAACTAGCAAGCTTATGACCTGCTAGCTGCCCCAGGTCACGTTCCAATTGCGGCCTTGTCACGTTTGACAACAGCTAGCCTCTGAGTTGAAGCCGTTTATTTATTCCCAGCCCAGAGCTCCACAGAGGGGTTGCTGACAGGATGTTATCCCCGCAACAAAGCCCCTTCAGCGGGTTGGATTTAGACAGCTCCCTGGGTTCTCCCAGCGGAGGTGTGGAGCTGCGCAGAGTACCACGGGGAGTCCATCACATTCAATGATAGTTACTGTATGTCTCCTATCCTCTCCCCCCATCTCCTCCCCTCACCTTTCCATTCTCTGCAGAAAATACCTTTTTGCTTTACTATGTCTTTCTCTGCTTGCACCTCTTTCCCACTCTTTCTATTCAGAGACATATCCCTCTATTCATCTGCTGAATTCATCTTTGTGGCTCCAATCTTCTGGGTAATGTTACCATAAAGATATTTAGATGTTTCTGTGTAATCCCTTGTTATGTAAAAATATCTCTGCGGAGACACATTTTTCATTTGGATTTCAGTAAGATGATTGCCTATAAATGGCATTATAGTGGAATATAACTGCCTGTTACTGGCACCTGGCAACCAAACTGATATTGCTGAATTCAAGGCAGACACTGCATTAGAAAGATTGTGAGTCATTCATATAGGCCTACTTTATTGTTATATGAACAATAAGTTAAAGTCTTAAATGTTACAGTATTTACTGTAACATTTAAGACTGTAACTCATGTTTTTATTGAAACCTAAATAGAGATTGGTGTTGCTTGATAAAATGCTCCTGCTAATTTTAGACCTCCAAAGGATTTCATGATTGGGCATTAGGCATGTTAGGCTACCTTAGTAAGTGATGAATAGCAGACAAAATGTGTAAGAATAAGTTTGAGACTAAAACGTATACATTTATCCAGAGGCCTGTTTAATAGGTCACATGGGATACTTGTGATTGGTTGATGTAAGTCTTTGTGGCAGCCCCGTCTAGGCAGGAAATACCAGGCTAATCATATATGCGTCCTGGACAGATATATGTACAATATACACGTGCACACACTTCCTTGCTTGTCATCTTTCACCAGCATCAAAACTGAGTCGAGACAACAATATCTAAAGCAGGGCTTTGAGCATGAAAATGAGAAGAGAAATGCATTACGTCAGAGAGAAGAAAATGGAAACAATTCTACGCGAAATCTGCCGGAAACTGACTGCAATGGGGAAGAACAACAATCTCTGCCCATGCAGGAGAAATGTCAACTTGGCTGAGGTGTGCATTTTGATTTACTTGTTGGGTGGGAGGGGTTAGGGGTGTGGCGCGAGGTTATTCCGTTTTCCCACAATCTCTAGTACGGCTAATACACACATCCCAGTAAAATATGAGAGATAAAAAAAACATTAAAGGTACATTCCATGATTTGTGCCCAGAATTACCGTTGTCATTGAAAACAACACCTGAGTCCTGTAAGTGCCCGTGCCTGCACTATGAACAGTGAGCTTGGGCTGGGATCTGCGGCTCTGTTGGCACCATCAAGTGTACTTCTTCTGAAAAGTCTCACCATTTCAATTTAAAAAGGTTCGAAACTACTGGGAGGCTTCGGTGCAGTTGGTTTTTGTTTCTAAACTCCATTTTCTCTGAAGAACAGCGACTACAGTCCTGCGATAACACATTTTGATCAGGACGTCTTTAACAACAGTGGTCTGTGTCTTACCTGTGGTGTTAGTTACAGATATAACCAGTGTCCAGTTACTTCTCCTCTTACACTCATTCCACTGATGGACTGTAATCCTATCTCTCTATCACACACACATGCTCGCGCATGCACGCAAACAGGCCGATGGTAATTAATCGACATGTGAATTATGGTCTGCGTACACCCTCGGGACAGGGGAAGAGGGTGTCACACACACAACAAATACACCGTGCACACAGGATGCGCACACACACACACACACACATGTATGCAAGCTTTGTATATTGTCAGCTGCAATCAGTATATACAGTACAGTATAGTATATCAGTAGACAGTACTGTATCCTTTACACTCTCTTTATCTCTGTCTTTCTCTTTCTCACACACGTACACGTACACGCACATGCGCGCACACGCACGCGCACACACACACACGCACGCACACACACACACACACAAAGCAAGCCCCGATGGGCAGTAATGCTCGTAATAGCATTCCCATAATGAATATGAAGTGAATATTATGATCCATCATTAGTGATGTCTCATCTTACTGTTACTTCCTACAGCTATTCATCTGTGTGTGTGTGTCTGATGGTATAAAGAAAAGCATAGAGTTTCTGAATGGGGTAATATGAGTTACGTGATATGATGTTATGGCTTATAATGAATGTTTTGTATTATAGTTAACTTTCAAGGGCAGTTTCTCCCAGCATTGGTGAGCATTCTGTGTTTCAGTGTGTGCAAATGTATGATCGCATTCCTGCGTGTGAGAAAGAATGCTAACGGCAGAGGATGATTGCTTCAGTGTGTGAGCGTGTGTGTGTGTGTGCGTGTGTGTGTGTGTGTGTTGGGGGGGGGGGGGTTCTGTGTTTGTTGGCAGCCGGTGGTCTCTCATAGAACATTCCCCTACAGTCCACAAACCCTCTTTTACTCTCACTCTTTCTTCCTGTTTCCCTCTCTTGTCTTCTCTTCTCTTCTCTGCTCCCTCTAAATCTCCCTCTCTTCATGTGCTGTACAGTATATCACTCACCCGGTATATATTCTTTTTAATCTTCCCCTCCGTCTTTCCTCTTGCCTGAGGTTTGATTTAATTCTCTGCTTCATTCAACCTCCACCTCTTCATTTTGATGAAGTGTAGAATATACTGTAAGCCAGTGTGGAAATCAATCTTTTTGATGTCAGCTTGTTTATGGGTGTGAGTAGAGAAGGCCCACCCTATTGCATACCTGGGCATCCTGGGTGAATGTGTCTTTTGAACCTCTTTCTCCTAAGGATAACAACAGATAGCTCTGCCCAGGAGACAGAATGACAGGTATTGTCATAATGTGCAGCTACAGTCCTTTTTTTTACATTTTGAAAGTAGTATATCCCTATGGGCCCTATATATCTCTACGGGCCCTAGCTCACACTCCAACACATACAATTGAAGCAGTTTGTTGAAGTTTACATTTTATTTTATGTGTTTTGGCTGCTGTTTTCTGGAAAACGATGTGTTGTCTATAATCACATACTGGGTGAAAACATCTAATGAGATACATAGCTATTTACCATTCCTTCTAATTAATGCTTTCATTAACATTCAAAACTTTTTTTTTAACATTACAAACTTACTTGCTTGATTCAATATTGGGGATGCCAGAATATGTCTGTCACATGAAATGTGACATGTCCTTAGGGATTCAAAGAGCTGTGTACTCCTCCATAGCTCCACAGTGTCCCCTCCACACCCAGACACTACCATGCTGGTGACAGTGCCAGGGGACTGTGTTATTGCTTCCCACCGTATGGCTGTTTTAAATGGCAATTTGAGGCTCCGCTGGCTCTATAATTAGCTGTGAGCTCCCGCAGGAGGAGAGAGAACAGCTTATCGTCTTTCCTTTGTAATTACACATCCGAACAGGGGGATAGACACACATACTCACTGATGCAAACGCACCAACATGGTGGGACATATAAGCAAGTGCATACAGGCACATAGGCATAGGAAGTGGAACATGCAAACAACTACTGTAAAGTATGTGTAGGGACAACACATGTACAGTATTTGTTGATATTAACATTTGCTGTGTTTCTGATACATCCATGGAAGTTACAACTGAGCACTGCTGAATGCAAACAAAATATTATTGAAAATTAAAATTGACCAAATTATTGAATATACATGTTTAGAAAACTGGCATATTTAAGTTATGTTTTTATGCAAAACAACATTTATGGTTGAGGTAATAGACAGCTTGTACAATATGTACCTGATATCAGGACATGTGAACACTGGACAATATCATGGAACTGTATTTAAAGGTTGCAGCTACACTAGCCAGACCTTAAAGGACCAAAGGCCATCATACGGTCTGATCTGAGATCATCGGCATCATAAATATTTGTAATGTGGGGGGGACCAATCTACCGTAACACTAAATTAACTAAAAGGGAAACTAGCTAATGTTAACATTAAATCGATGACTTTAACATTAATCCAACGTTACCTAGTGTTAATGTAGAAGCGTGTAACAAAACAAGAAGGTTTTACCTCCAGCTAAACTCTTTGAGGCGACAGCAAAGAAAGATATTGTGTAGCCTCCGACTACGGCTGGTTTGGAAACAATGAAAACATGCCATGGAGTCTCATTGAGTTAGGCTCTCTCTCAATTAGCAAGTGGAATGGATGTGATAATGCATCACTGAATTGAACGCTGAGTGGATAGACTGATGTGCTGAAGTTTCACATGGTAGTAGTGGGGGGGTTCAAACGAATATTTCTAAAAGTGAGGGGGTCTTGTCCCCCTCTCGTACAATAGCTCTGACGCCTATGAGAGTTACAGTTATGTAATGTAACTGCACAGCAATAACCGGCTTGCCACTGTTACACTGGGATTTGCTCCATCCATCCAGAACCTACAAACAGGAGTACGATGTGAAAAGCTGAAAATAATCAGTTAATTATTTAATTGCAAGTACAATCAATGTCCCATACAGTAGGCTGCCATACGTAGAGAACTGGTGATACACACGCCTGTCTACCAATATAATAAAAACACCTCTTATAGGGTCAAGTTATTGCTAGACCTTGGCATGGGGGGAGGTTATACCTCCTTTACTGTATGTCACAACAGCTGCTACGAATCCCTGTACTGGCGCTAACCACTCACTTCAATCGTATTATCCATTTCTTCTCCCCTGACGTGAACTGTTTTGTCCCTCTGGGCTTCCATTCCATAATTTTTATCTTGTAGCCTGCATCGATAGAGGACATGATCACAACAGCAAAAAACACAGGAAAGGATAACGAGAAACAAAGAGAGAAATAGAAGACAACAAATACACATTCAGTACATTATTTAGAGATTGGAAATTGTCATTTTATTTTATATGTTCATGTTAAGAGTTGCTTCTTTAGCCATGTCTGGAGAAAAATAACATGTTGTAGTTCTATTATGTAAAAAACATACCTATAACAAACATATGAAGCAGGTCTAAACAGAATGTGAGATGTGTTGTTGAAAGTGACATATTTCATTCGTTTTGTGCTCTCTTTCCAATGATTAGAAGATACATGAAGGGATTTGGCTTTCTATTGGCTAGCGGGAATCTCATTTGTTGGCCTCAATCTTTTAAATGGAACCAACACACACACACACTGAACACACAAACACACTCCAGTAAGTGAGTTATAGTCACTATTTTAATGCTAGTACCACACATGCATGTATGTGCATGGGTGTATTCATGGTGTGTGTGTGTGTGTGTGGGCTTGTGTTGGCTGGGTGTTTGGCTATGATAAGCCTGTGGTCTTTGAAGTGAGGCCATCCGTAATATGTAGCTCTCATACTTCTCACTCTCTCTCTCCGTATGCATTTATATTCTATCTCAATCCAGTCCGTTATTGCATCTCCCCAGCAGAGAGAGAGACATCTGTCATTGCGTCAGTAGACAAGACGTCTACCCTGCGACCTATGTGACATTGTTTACTTTACGCCCTCATTTGTGCCAGGGGCTGATAATTTATACCTGCTAAGTCTCACAACTCCTCGCTCTGTTTACTCACTCCGTGGCATAGTTGACTGTGTCACATTTATTTTTATGGGGCATGTTAGTGTCTTTTTTTTATTTTTAAGGACAATCTGTCGGTCTGTCTCAGACACACGCGCGCAAACACGCGCGCGCAACACACAGACACACGCGCTGTGAATATTGTAGGCCGGCCTGGCCCACGTGTCCGTTGGCTGCGGCACTTGGAGGTGTGCGTCCACGCTTAGCCACTTTATTTGTTAGCGGTGTTATTAAGAGCTACGCTACATTCAATGCTGTTTCTTTATGGTCGCGTGCTTACGGCACAGAAGTCCCCTCGCTTCACAGATTGAGCTGGTTGGTCCACGCATATGGCAAAACACACACGCATACACACACATGCACGCACATACACAGCCACATGCAACTACACACAGGCCTAGCTTGCGCTAAACACAGGCGTATTCCCCTTGGCCGCTCATGTGTATCAGCCATGGCTACACCAAGCCAAGGTTGGGAAGCAAGAGGGAGTGGAAGGAGGGGTAGGGTGAGGTTGCAGAGGGGAAGAGGAAAATACAATTGCTTTGAATGCTCCAAGGATCTGGCTGAAGTAACAGCCAACCAAATCAGATATAGGAGGAAGTGAAAGGCTGTGAAAACAAACAAACATGCACACACACACACACACACCTATATTCACAGACATGCATGTATATACCACCACGCACCCCTGTGTGGCTGGAGGAATGAAAATTTGTCCTCGCTTGTCCTCATCTCCGAGCTGTCAAGATAAAACTATTAATATTGTGTGTGTGAAAACAATAGCTTGGGGTCTTTACGTTGTTTTATTTTAGTGCAAGAATCAATTCTCCCTATCATGTTGACCCTCTCTGTGAGGATTTCAAGGTGAAATTCTTTGTCTTGGATACTTTGTAGCCAGAGATGCCACAATATTCTTTTGGCAAAATGGTTTGATTACCTTTTAGCGGGGATGGACATTTGTGTCAGTGTTTCTGTTGTCCTCTCTAGTTATATTTCGGACAAGATATACCAGTACCATTTTCCTATTAACATTAACAAAGACTCCAAATGAGACTGAATCTTAGCTTCTTAGAGTGCATTTCTGCAGTGCTCACTGAAATCTATTGAAATCAAGACATTCATATATTGTATTACACAAATAACTCAATATACTGTATGATCTTGTTAACCTTAGATGACTTTTGGTTCTTGAATATCAGGTACATTCTTTTTAATCAGAAAAAGTCAGAGTATCCATAAAACAAAATTGTGCTAAAGTAAACTGTGTCAAAGTCCCCATCCAAAATCCAACAATGGGCAACATTTCTCATGAGCTGCACATTTGTAATGAACTAACATTTGTAATTAGCTAACATTTGTAAAACATATGGAAGCCCGTTTTCGCCACATAAAAAAAGCTTAATTCTTTGAAAAAACATTCTGACCTTATTTCACGTAATTGCGACATTATTTCTCGCAATTTCTTTATTTTTTTCATTTTTTTATGTGGCGGAAACGGGCTTCCATTAAAAACAGGCTAGTGTCCGCAATGAGCCAGTGTTCGTAATAGTGTTCCCAATGGGGTATCATAACGATAATGAGCTACAGAAGCAATAATAAAAAGGTAGCATTTGAGACGAGTTGACATTTGTAATGAGCAATCGCTTATAAAAGACTAGCGTATATAATTACTCAGTGTTTGTAATAGGCTAGCATTCATAATGACCCAGTGTTCACTTTTGCTGTGGCCCACAACACTTTGACAGTGACACTACTCGGTCAGTGCACAGATGCTGAGAGCTCTGGTTTTCTAGCGACCTTAGCGGAGGCTAAACTCATGGACGATTCCCTCCCCATGCGCATATCCTTGTATCGGCAGCCAGTACGTCTCATTAACTTCCGGCGGACTGTGCAGATGGCCCTCACGGAGGGCACCGGAGAAGTGCTGTTTTAGCATGCACACAGGCAGACCTAGTTATGTCGAGAGCACTCCTGGGTTGGCAAGGCACATGGCGACAGAGAGGAGGGAGGGGGAGGGTATGAGGTGGAGGGAGGGGTGGGATGGTGTGGGGTGAAGAAATAAAGAGATAGAGATGGAGAGAGGATGGTAATGAGAGGAAACCACGTCTACATACACATACAAAGACATGGGCTGAACATAACAGACAGCTACGACAAAACAACAGCTACAAGCAGCTAAAGACGGTGTGTGTGTGTGTGTGGTTGGTAATAACAGACATATGGGACTGGTGACGAATGGAATTTCAACTTCATGCTTGTGAAAGATTAAGAAGACAAACACACGCACGCACACACACGCACACACACACTGGTTGACAGTAGAAAAAAGTGTGACTGCCTGTCACTCTGACAAGAGGGGTTCAGATACACCTCTGATGAATAAAAGGAAGTGTGTGCGCGCGCGCGTGTGTGTGTGTGTGTGCGCGCATGTGTGTGTGTACGCACGCGTGCGTGTGTGAGTGAGTCTGTATCCCAGTGCGCTTATCTGCATGCTCCTGTCTTTCCCTGACTTGAATGCAGAGATCCCGTCTTGTTAGTGTCTCTGAATTATGATGTGTCATCGTGCATCCCGTCCTCCCTGCCGAGGAACAGAGAGAAGAAGGATAGCTCGCCATGTCAGAGCTCTCCACAGCCCCCGGCTTAAACCAAAGAAGCTCTCCTTACCAAATAAACCATTTTAGAGGAAGAAGACATACTTTTTTCCCCTTCACACAACATCAGACTTGTCAACCAAAAAGAAAATGAATGATGTTACAAATGTCAATGCATTCGGGCTGCTTTTCCAGCGATAGCATTCTGTATAGGCTGATATAGGCTATACGGCTGTGCCTTGTGTGTAACTGCGGCAATTACATTCTGGAACATCATTGCTAGCCAAAACTGCTCATTTAAATTTCCTTGTGGTGCCTACTTTGTACCTCTCAACTGTTTATGTAGTATGTGTACAGTACAGTATGTACATACAGTACAGTTTCTCACGTGTTACAAATGCTTTCTGGTGTTCTCTAGCATTACACTATAGTCCATATGAACATTTCCATTCCTAGAGATATTCCTTTGGGGAACAACAGAACATATTATGTGCTACTTGACCAAACCTCAGCAATATTGTTTTCTCTTACTCAGGCCGAGCTACTGTTGTTCGATAACAGCCAGCCTATGTGGTCGCATGCTGTCACTGACCAGCTGTCAGCCTGTGTGTATGAGTGTGTGTGTGCCTGCATGTGTGTGTGTGTGTGTGTGTGTGTGCTCGTCACCTGGGGCCAGCCTCGTGTTGTGAGAGCAGCGGTGCGACAAAGAACGATGATTAATTTCACTCCCGGTAACCTGTCTCGCTGATGTGTGTGTGTGTGTGTGTATGTGTGTGTGTGTGAGCTGTAGACTGTGTAGTCAGCAGGTGTGCTGTGATACTCTGGATGCCCTCCAGTCAGGGTCACACACACACAAACACACACTAAGACTAAATACCCTTCCGCACATCCGATCCCCTACCTACACTCGTAATACTACTTTCTACTCTCTCTCTCTCTCTCTCTCTCTCTCTCTTTCTCTCTCTATCTCTCTCTGTCTCTCTCTTCTCTCCCAATAGCCAGTGATGCTCCTTATCACAAAACATTTTATATACTTTGTTAGTGTTACAGTTGTACTGGAATTGTGTTTTTGTTTCTATTCTGTATTCTATTCTGATGGTGTGTGTTAACAGCCTTCCTCTTCATTCTTCATAATGATATTTGTTTTTGGTCTCGTCTGTGGTGAGGGGGTGGGAGGTATACCCCTCACCTCTCTCTCTCTCTCTCTCTCTCTCTCCCACACACACACACACACACACACTTCAAAATGATGGATTTCATTAGATAAGTATGTGCCCCCTCCCCTTACCCTCTTGACGTCTCCTCCCACCTTAGAGAGATGCTCCAGTGTATTACTTTTCAATGTATTCTTCTTCTTATTGAAAGGACATTCAATGGTGAGCACACCATTAGCGGTGCCCCTTTGGATTCAATGGCTGATGCTAACAAGCTAGCCTTCTATTTTGCTATTTATCTCTTTTGCAGTAAATTAAGAGACCATGAACGACCAGGAAATGGAGAGGAAGGAACATATGCATAAAGGAATGGAGAGATGTGAAAGAGTGAACAATAGGAGACAGAAATAAATAAGAATGGATGATGCTGAATAATTATATTATTATATTATTATTTAATTCATGCATTTGGAGGGAAAACATTATGAATGAGAGGATTTGGCCATTTGAAAATTATGAATCAATATAAGAAAACGTGTTCATTCATCTGTTCTGAGGACACAAGCTTATCTGTGAATAAAAAATGCAAACCAAAATCCCTCCTTTTGTTCAAGTTTCAACTTGAAACTTTAATAAACATCAAACAAATAATCAAACAAACGAAAAAAATACTTCTTTCATTTGAGTTTGTACTTTCGTCATGAAACTCGGACAAAAGACAGGATGTTTTCCTTTATTCTGTTCTTCCTGACAGTCTGGAGTGAGAGAATATAGTCAGACTGAACAAACACCACAGCAGGCGGGACATAACTGAAGGGTAGATCTTGCTGTCAGCAGGGAAGCCAGTCTTGGAGTAGGTCTTGCTCGTACAGCTCTATTCCCAGCCTGTCTGACCCAGGTGTCACCAGTAGCTGAACCCAGTGTGATATTAATCACCATAGGCCTCCCCACAATCCTTTACTTCTCATTCCTCCCACCTTTAAATGCCCAAGTGCCCCCCCCCCTCCCCCCCACCGTCATGTATGTCTCTGTTATCCTAGCCCCTCCCACAATTTGTCATGCTTATATGATTCAAAGTTATAGAGTAGGCTAACTTCAGAAACAATGGGAGTTGTTTAGTTGCTGGCTCAGACGGTACTAAGTCCACTGTAATCCTAAATCCTATAAATCCTCAAATCACTCCAATGTCACAAATACCTTTTCTGTTGTAGAGCAAATCTGGGCAATTATTTTGGAGTCTGGGCACTGCCAGGGTTACAGTATGTGCATGCATGTGTTAATTTGCTTTGTCCAATCCATGTACCTTATTGGATGTGCATTCCCTATCAAGCCAGGGATTTCATGGCTCCGGTGGCTGTTTACATACTACACCTTTAAACCGTTTATTTTCTTTGGCTGTCAGTGTGCATGTTGGAAAAACATGTGATCTATGTGTGGATATACTGTGCAGGGTGTGTGTGTGTGTGTGTGTGTGTGAGAGAGAGAGAGAGAGAGAGAGAGAGAGAGAGAGAGAGAGAGAGAGAGAG